>PVJO010001250.1:0-181338 GCA_004026905.1 Hystrix cristata | reverse complement strand
CTTGGTCCTCATGAAAGCTCTTGGTTTGTCTTTCTTCTACCTAACAGACCCTTTACTCTCAGTCTTCTTAGTAGACATCTCTTACTCCTTTCTGTATGAGTGTTCCTGATAGTCTAATCTCTCACCTCTTCTCACTCTTTAGCCTGTTCTCTAGTGGAATTGTGTCTATTCTTGGGATCTCAGCTACCTAACCCATTGAATGAAAATTTCCAGAACTGATCTCTCTTTAATACCAGTTTCTCTTCTGGGTTCCAAACCCATTTTTCCCCAAATATTTATTGAACAGGCTACAAAGACTTCAAATGAGACATGTTCACAATTGAACTCATTATTTCCCTGCCTTTGCTCTAGTCCTAGGCCTTCTGTCCCTCTGTACCTCTGCTAATAGCATCAAGCACACAAACCTGAAAGCCTTCTCACACTTTTCCTTGTCCACTATTCTCCCACATCTCTTCTGGAGGTTAAACGCTTACATTTTCTCTAGCTGCTCAATTTCTACAAGGTCCCTTCCAGGCATGTATCACTGTCCACTCTGGATGATGGCAATACCTTCCCCTAAATTTTCCTTACCTCTAATGTTCCACCCCTCTCTCCACTACCTCTTGATTTTCCTCACTAGTGTCAAATATTTTTCTAATAGTGTGATCATTATGATTATCATATTCTCTTGCTTAAAATTTTTTAGAAGTGGCTTCTCATAAACTTTAAGACAAATGCTAACCCCTTATCATGAACTATGAGGTCATTTTTATCTACTTTTCTTTCCTTTTCTAGAACTTTTAAATTCAACCTGTGTGCCGTAGCTATAGCAGTGACTTAGAATTCTCAGGCTATCCTGATAGCTGAAAGAAAAAAATATAGACAATTAAAGAGAAGTAGCAAAGCCTTTCTTCCCTAACATAAATTTGACCCCAAATCTTATGATTAGTTATATATATTTGTATATTTCCCTCAGCACTAGAGAGTGTGGTTCCAAAGAGCAGGTTTTTTTTTCATATTTCTGAGTCTAGTATTTAGTTTGCTGTCTAGCTGATTGTATTGCTCAATAGAAGAATGGACGCAAAGATTCAAAGTGGAAAGAAAAAGAGAACAAGAGAAAGATAAAGAAGAGAAAAGGAGAACAAAGAAGAAAATGAAGAAAAGGAAGGGAGGAAAGGAAGGAAACACACTCCTCAATGATACTATTTTACAGTGACTTTCAAACTATATTCTGTTCTTGGTCTGTCTCTGTCTTGCAAACATGCAGCCCCTGAAGCTTTCTATATAATTTTTTAATCAAGTAACCTAATAAAAGAATTTTTACTTGAGAGACAGAAAGAATATTTGCCCCAAAGCATCTAAGAATCTTGTTAGAGAGCAAACATATAAGCTTCTGCAGACAGCTGGGGATTTTTTGAAGAAAAGGAGAAATATTAAGAATTGAGGAGAATTATTAACTTATATCTCATTAATATTTAACATTAGGTATATATCTATAGCAAGTAGGAGAGAGAATATTAAAGTTCCCTTATCTTCTAATTGAATATTCTGAGTAACCTAGACGTCCAGGCTAGACAAAATCAGGGCGTAGAATAATAAATGTTCCAGGAGTAAGCAGTCTTAGAGCACTTTCTTCCCGTTTCAGGATCTGCATGACGTACCATGTGATGCTCCTTTTCATTTGTCTCAGATGGCTGGTTCACTTTTTCCCTAGCTGGTATGTGGAAAGCAGGATATCTGGGATAATGTCCCAACCAGGAAGACCTGGATATGGGAAAGGGATTTGAGTGCCAAGATGTCCAGGGAAACATTTCACAGCTGAAAAGACTGTCATGAGATGCCACCAGCATTTACATAATTTGGGAGCTCATAGACTGTTATTGAGGGAGAAAATACTGTATTTTTGACCATTAAAAGCCTCGGCTCAAAAATGTACACTTTTTGAGAGCTTTAATTTGTTGCATGGCTAAACATATTTGCATGCTCAAATACTTGGAATGCATTTCTTGTCTTATTCGTAGTTTTCCCCTCGACTGCTTCTAACACATTTTTACTCTAATTTTGAGTGATTGAAAAAAATCAGTGAAGAATAATGAAAAATACGAATTTGACACATTAAGAAAACTAGCCTACAAAGGAGAAATTGAGAGAAAAAGTTCTCAAACACCTCAATGAATGCATTCAACATGGTGGAATATGACTGCAAGTTCCATGTGCGTGACTACAGTCGAGGAGGGGAAAGGTTAGCAGGAGCCAGGTTGTCATCACTGGGATGGTAAAGATACTGGACTGGACTATCTTCAGCAAAAGGTTTTAAGCTGAAGAGGAGACAGATCTGATTTTAGAAAGGCATTATGGCAGCAGGTAAAAAAAAGAGAATGAAGACTGAGAGATCAGTTAGGAATATTTTGCAACAATCCAGAGCATATATAATAGAGTTCAAATATGGGCAGTGGAAATGAAGGCCATTAGTACAATGACCAATGAGAAATCAGGCAAAATATCGCGGTAAATAAAGCAAAGATCTAACATGCTTTACTGGAGAAACTAGAAGGAGAGTTTTCCCCAACTGCTCCACAACCTGACCAGCAGGCAGGGAGGATCATCTTGTATCCTGCAGCAAACTGGAGCATTTAAAGCAGAACTTCTCAGTGGTTCTATCCATTGGCAGCACCTTCGAAGTCTTTAACATTAACGATTCCTAGGCTCTGGGCCAGGCTCTCCTTTGGCTGCAGTTTTGTCAGGTACTCTTGGGTAACAAAACTACTGCTTTAAAATGCAACTGTGGGCTGGGGATTTGCTCAGTGGTTAGAGTGCTTGCCTTGCAAACGCAAGGCCCTGAGTTTAATCCCCAGCACCAAAAAAAAAAAAAAAAAAAAAAAAAAAAAAAAAAAGCAGTTGCATCAATAAATACATGCTACAGGCTTTTAAAAACACAAACATTTCTTAATTCTTGCATTTTAAGTGCCCAAATCAAAAATAAGCAATATATTTGCATGCTCAAATATTTGAAATGTACTTCTTATTTATGGCTTTCTCTTGATTTAGAATACATTTTCCTCGGGGGATAATCAAAAGCATCAGTGAAAAACAAAAATTTGACAGATTAAGAAAATTATTCAAAATAAAATAATATACTTATCCAGGTTTTGCAAACCTAGTACCTATCAGAATTACATTTGGCAAGTATTAAATATTTAGCTTCTAAGGTCCATTTCTAGAGATTCGTGTTTGTGGGATTGGGGAAAGTGGCAGAATCTGAACTGTGTTTAGCTTCCCCAGTTCTGATATGAGTGATACATAATCCATTCTTTCAAAAATATGCACTACAGTATGTCTTTACACTTGAAGTACCAGTAAAACACACTAGATTTTTGCTCTATTTACCAAGATATTTTGCGGTCTTTTTCACTGACTCTAGGTGTCATAATTAGTTTAGAAACTGGGCTCATCAAACATATAATGGAAAATCTGAGGTTGTATTTACTCTGAGGAAGAAAATTATGATATCATACACTGTGGAAAGGGCAGCACACTAGTGCTTAGTGATCAGGAGGTCCTGTCCTAAGGCTGCACTAGTGTTAACTGGCCCGAATAGGGGCTAGCTATGATATCAGTGAGTTGGGAATTGAAGAAAGTGTGGGTGGGGGTTACAGGAATGTAGTAGGAGCTGTTGTCAAATTTAATTCAAGATCCAATAAGCGATAAGTTATGGCTCGTGACAAGAATAACTCTTTTGTCCCAGAGAGAAACCTGGGTCAGGAAGCAATGAAATTATCAGAAGATGCAGACAACTAAGAAGGAATGCAGTTGCAAAACACAGATACGCTAACCATGGTTTCTAATTCTCCGGGTGATTCTGTGTGAAGCCAAGGTTACAATCCACTCTCCTCAACAGTTCCTTCTGCTGCTGATGATGTCCGCTGGTCCTGCTGCAAATGCAAAGACTCAAATTCTGGCACCTTTAGGTAATATCTATTGATCTTTCAAAACTTGGCTCCACTATCAAGAACTCCATGAAGTCTTTCCTAATCGCCATCTCAACCACCTTTGTATGTGCTCTACTGTGAACTATATACGATGCAGGGTTTAATTACAGGCCTGGTAGATTTCATGCACTTACTGGTGTAGGGACAGGGGTAGGGAAAATGTAGGGTAAAGGTAGCACAGTTAGAAACAAAGGAGCTGAGTGAGTCGTGCTCTTCCCCAAAAGCTCAACTACAAACATAAACATCTTGAGGATTATCTATACTTCCACCTTCTTAGAGGAGGCCCAAAACATAAACAACATTTTAAAGATTATTCAACCTTCCCGTCTTTTTAAAGGAGGAACAAAAACATAATCACAAAAAACCTAAGTAATCGCCCCCCTAGGGGCGGGTTCTGACACCAGTAAGAAATTCAGTGGGAGGCACCTAGACATCAGAGACGGCTACTCTTTAAATTCAAGGAGCCTGAGTTAGCAGACACGCTATTCCCTCCTCCCTCTTCACTCTTGTGTGCCTTTTGGCCCTTTCTGCCCTTCCTGCCTGTTTTCCCTTTGCCTTGTCCTGGCTGCCACCTTTTTGGAGAACTCCAGTAAACTCAGCTACTTTCTATCTTCTACGGATTGTGTGCTTGGAATTCTTTCCTTGTCGTACACAGGAACCTGGACTATTTCTGGCCCACTCAACTGTAACAGAGGCCTCATTGGATAGTATTAAAAATTAATAGACAATTTTGACCTGTACAGCCAGACTCTTTGTTTTGAAAGGCAAAGACAGCAATAATCCAATAGTTAGAAACATAAAGGCAGCTAGATTCCAACAGTTGGGAGACAAAGGCAAAGAAACTAGTTCAGGGAAGGCCCCAGGTAGTGTGATTAACATGAAAATCACAACCCTTCCCCCCTTTTTTGATCCTTATATCTATATAACTTGGCCCTAAGGCACCCACCCATAATCTTTTTCTCTGCCAAAAGACAAAGAAAGCTCACAAAGGTGACTGGCAAGCCCAAGAGCCAGGTGGAGTCCAAGGGCTGACCCAAGGAAAAGCCCAATAAAAAGGGACTACAGAGAAGGGTCCACTAGTGTTTTGAGTTTTTCGCTTTTGAGTGCTCCCTACTTGTCGAGTAGCTATCTATCATCTCTTTTCCCCCTTTTTCTCCATCTTCAAATAAATTGTCTTCTCTTAATTGAAACTCGGTTTCTTTAATTCTTTACTGTAGCTGGGTTTACAATCACCTGGAGCTGAATTTTCTAGCAGGGCAGCAGCTCACAGTCCACCTCTGGACGTAACATTGGTCTCCTCTACTGGGCTCTTGAAGGGCATGATTTTATGTCATTGCGTCCCCATCCCATTTATATGTCCTAGCAGTTTTCAGACCCTTAAGATTCATAAATATTTATTCTTAAATACATATTTAACCATCATATAACCATTTTCAACATTTGTACAAAGAAGAGATTGAATTATATTGTCTCTAAATCTTAATCCCTTTGAGATCTAAAAGTCTGTTTTTTTCCTCTCTGTATGATACAAAAATATACATGTGTATGTATATGTGTGTATATATGTGTGTATATATTTGTGTGTGTGACTGAAAATATGGTGAATGTTTAAAACATTTATTACAGTAAAAGACACATTGTCACTAATTCCCCTTTTAAAAACTCTCTTGCTTCAAACATATTTATCTCATTCCCTTTACCACTTTCTGAAGCAGTTGTGGAAGTTCCCTTTTGTTAATGTCTGTGGTTGAGCAGTTATGACTATCTAAATGTTGTTAATGGATTTGTAATATGTACATTTTATGGTCATTTTGATTTTGAGGATGAGCAGGAAGTCATATGGTACCTAATCTATATGCCTGGGTTCAGGTTCTGGCCCTGACACTTTAATAAGAAATTGGACAGGTCATCTTAATGAGGTAGGAATAGGGCATGGCTAAGGCTGGCTGGCAAGGGAATGTGACCTGGAGGAGTGGCTTGGAACTAACATCAGCCCCGGGGGAGTGGCCTGGACCTGATGACAGCCTGAGGCACCAATTTCAAGTGCCACCTCTCTCACGCAGACTATAGGGAGTTCTTGCAAGTTTTCATGGGAACTCCATTCTATAAATAGAAACGACACCAGAAGCAAGCTCTCTCTCACTCTCTCTTTTTCTTTCTACAGCACCACTAGGAAGAGAGCTCTCTCTTCTCCCTCCCATGAGAAGACAGTATCTGCATACCCAGCACCAAGGCTATCACGCCTTTTTGTCGTGACCCCTGCCGTGCCTTTTAGGCCTGGTACACATTTTGCTATATCTATTGTTATGCTCAACTTTCCTTTTCTTCTTTTCTCTATAATTTAAAATAAAACTTTAGAACCACTTTTTGCCCCCCTCATTCAATTCTTTGTTCGAGGAGGGAAAGAACCCAGGAATATCAGACCCTACCAGATAACATTAACACATTTGAGTCTCCACTTCTGCATCTGCAATAGAGGAATGATGACAGGGCTTTTGTGAATTTAACATGTTGGTTCACGAGCAGTCTTTCTAGTGGTGCTTCACACATAGTACAATACACAGAAAGTTTCAGTTTTTTCAGACGTCTACTTGTTTAGCAGTGATCCACTTTATATGTGCAATAACTCTCACTTTTAAAAGAATCTTGAGGCCCAGCATGCCATTAATCTCAGCACTAGGGTGGCTGAGGTAGGAGAATCACTGCAAGTTTTAGGCCAGCTTGGGCTACATAGTACAAGAGCAGCCTGAACTGCATAGCAAGACCCTTGAAAAATCTTGAAAACTGTAGAGAGAATAAATTCTCCCTTCCTTAGGTTGGGAGAGCAAATTTGAGATCTATAGTCCAAGGAACAGAATCAGAAGAGAGAACAAATCAACTTGTCATTTGTCCAATAACAGCATTCTCTCCCTTTCTTCCCACTGCCTAATGATGATGCTGAAAATATGTAATATGTTTACCATTTCAGGAAAGGTAAAAACACAGAGACTAAAATCCATAATATAAAGCTACTCCAGCCAAAATGCAAGTTAAAAATCAGTACAGCCAAAAATGCCAGGACAAATATCACCTTTGTTTTAATAGTAGGATACACGCTTCATTCCCTGACACTAAGATATCATTTCTTCAGCAAGTAGGTTGCTTTTCAGTAAGAGGTATCTAACTCATTCAAGTTTATCAGAATGCAAGAAGGATCATGTTGACCCAACATAATTTAATAGAAAGCATAGGTTAAGTTTCAGAAAAGATAAGGATCAGAGTGTAACGCAAAAGCAAGCAAATAAAAACTCTGAAAACCTCATATTTGTATAAGTCTTTTTGTCCCACTAGTGAGAGATAGAAAAGGATTAGAGAAGTTGCAAACAAATACTTGTCCCTATAATATGCCACACAATATGTTTCTTTATATCTGAGTCTTCAATACCCAGTAATACTCTGTGCGGAAAGTGTTACAAACTTCATTTTCCAGAGGATGAATCTCTGGAGAGGCGCTGACTCGTTTGAGAATCAGAAAATCGTACTTGCCAGACCAAGACATGGCAGAAGGGGGATTTCAATCCAGTCTTAGTGGATACTCCATGACTCTAATTAGTTTTCTCTTCCCACTTTGAATGAACTTCCAGAATTAAGCTTTCTCAAGTTTAAAAAAAATGTAAGATCACAGAATAAATAAGAAGCCAGGACAAAAAGAAATAGAATCAGGGCTTGGGAATTTAGCTCAGTGGTAAAGGCACTGAATTTGATCCCCAATACCTCCCCCCAAAAAGAGAAATAGAAGTGAATTCACTGTGCCGAAGATGCATTTTGTCTTTCGATACTGAAAGAGTAAATCCTGGGACGAAAACAAGTTTGCTCAGTTTGTTACCAGTCCTGTCAGCTTGCTCACATTTCCTCTGGATTCCAGCCAGGGTGCCTTCCCTTGTTTTGCTTTAAGATATATTTGAGGAAGAATGTCTGCCCTACTAGATAGTGCAACGTACAAAACCCACAGAAGCTTGAATTCCGCCCCTGGCCGTTTCTTGTCTTGAAAACTTCATTTCTTGTGTTGCCACACTCCTTTGATTTGTGTAAATTCCACTGGGCCTCCAAGACCTTGTTAAGTGAAGGAAGGTTAGTTAGCCCGGTAGGGAAGTGAATTCATGGTCTTGGAAGATGGATGTTTAACAGCGAGAGTTTAGCCAACATAAAGTTCAACATATTTTCTTATAAATTTCTAGGCCAAAAGGAATAGAAACCTGGCCCACTGGTTTAATGTACATCTAATTTTGCCACAGGATTCTTTCTATGTTTTGATTTATGTACATTCACAAGTAACATGTTCCTCTTGCTCGGACTACAAATGAAAAAAATCACGAGGCTTTTAAAAATTTCCCAAGTTTCTTTTTCACATTTAGAAAACTTTAATCATTTCTTATTCAATCATAAGTTCCTGTGTTAGGAGAAAGAAAAGTGTCTAACCATGATACTGTTGAGCAGATCAAATAACTAGTCATGTTTCCTCATTGTGGGATTTCTTAATGGAAAAGTGCATACATACTTCTGTTTTTACCTTGGTAGCAAATATTCATAAAAAGAAATTAAAAGTCACATGCTGTAATAAGTAGTTTTAACATGTGCAGGGATCTTTCAACATGCTCTAAAAAAGATTTAAAACTGAATAATGACTGCAAATTATGTGTCTTTAAACACAGCTTAGAGTAACATATTCTACTGTATAAAATTAGTATTCACATAGTATATAGATTAAATATGTTCAAAGAACTAGCATTTCCTGGGTGTTAGAGGATTTGGAATTAGGCTTTTTTTTTATAAATCAGAAGGTATTTCAAAATCTTACACATTTTCAGAGTCAGCACAATAAACACCATTTAGCAGGATTTATCTTATTACTGCCAACATTCAGACATTTTTATTAAAAGAAATTCTTGGTTAGCAGAAAGGCCAATAATGATTCTTTCACTATAACTAACATATAACATTTTGGAAGGTATATCCCTAATCCCTATCATTTGTATTTTCATTTAAAGTATTTAAATGAGAAATAACTATGTTAGTGGTCATAACCTTCATACTTTGTAGCTAATCATAATGTGATTGTACACAGTATCTTGCTCCCTGCTTATCGTTATTACAAAAGTGGTCTTTGTCATGACAGATATTTTCCTCTCTGAAATCTCCATGTAACATACAATGAACCAAACCAGTTAAAATTCATGTTTCAAATACAGAAAAGCAAATCTGAGCAATTTAATGTTTTGTCTTAAATCAATTCTCAATTTGTTTAAGCAGAGAGAACTTCCCATTCAACTTACAATTGTTATAAATTAATTTTTCTATATAAACTAGAAACAAAAAACAGACTTATTTTGAAGTCTTCATGAGACTTGAAAGGAATATGCCTTTGCAATATTATAAAATTAACTTTAACTCTTTTATTTTGAGGGTTTAGCAGATTTATCTAGTTAACTAATATTGACATATTGACTATAAAGAACAGTTGTTTTATAAATGGACCTCATTAATGCAATCAATAATATTTATTCAGCCCATTAAACATCAGCCAAGCATTAAAACAGAAATACTAACTGGGACATGTGTATCTATTACATTTATAATAAAAACTAACACATTCTTAACATTTTAGTCATAGAGAAATGTCTAAACTGTTAATTTCCATTGTAATAAAAATAATTGGGTAGGAAACTAATTTGAGGGTGGAGAATAATTAGGAAATTCTTCACATCAAATACATCAAAAGGAAAAAGTCTTGGAAAATCACAGATTCTTAGTTTAAAAACAATGATCAAAAAATGAGAACTGCCACAGAGTCACGGAAGAAATTCATGAAATCTGGGAAGTAGTTGTACAGTTCTGTTTTCTCAAACATCCACACAGTTTACAGATGCACCAGCTAAGGTTCCATATTTCCTGCTGTCATATAGGCTACGTAGTTCTACCTTGGTTTCTTAAAGCCCACACTTAAATACATTTTTATTAAAGTAGGGTTATATTTTTGAAATCATCTTTTAAAAGTAGAATGTCTGTGTAATCAGCTTAAAAGATTCATCATTTGATATTCAAAATTTTGAGGGAAACATATTAATGTTACCATCTTTATTTCCCTGTTCTTAGTTTTATTCCTGAATAGGTAATTCATTCACATAGTATAAAGTCAGAGCTAATAATATTACGTGAATTTCTATATATTGTTGGGAGACATGGCTAAGCCCTAAACAGGTTCTAAAAACAGTAAATTGTCATCAGTATCACAACTTGTTTCTCTTTCACAACCTGCTGCAATATTTCAGC
This sequence comes from Hystrix cristata, assembly GCA_004026905.1. NCBI lineage: Eukaryota > Metazoa > Chordata > Mammalia > Rodentia > Hystricidae > Hystrix > Hystrix cristata. Next base: position 171,061 of record PVJO010001250.1, on the reverse strand, counting down.
CTCTAGTTTTAAATTTATTGATTTTCAAGACTCTAAGGTATTTCCTTAACCAGTAATCAGAATTTCATTATGACATAATTTATAAACTTCTAAGCATTTAAATTTATCCTTCTAATGGTAACGGTAAAAGTTCCATTACCAAATACACATACACGTGCACGCGCACACGCGCGCGCGCGCGCACACACACACACGGATGCAATAGTTTGACCATTTTATATGTTTTCAATAACTTTTTAAAGGTAATCTTGATTTGTAATTTAGTCTGGTTTAGACTATAAAGAATTCAAAGTAATGTTTCACTTGCTATTATGTCTTGTCATGGTGACTTTCAGAAGTATCTGACCCTATAGCTCACCTATAAAATGTGAGAAATTTATAAATATTTGAACTTGACATTATCCAAGAACCACACTAAAATGTCTTTCAACAATTTAAAAGAGAGCATTCTAAGTACAAAGAAATCTAATTAGACTGGTGTAGTTAAAGCCAAAAATATAAAGTAGATATTGTTACTTTATCTTCAGCTTGAATTGAAACATAAATGAGTCTTGCTCAGTTCTGAGACACTGAGAGGATATCTCCAGGATTTGAATGTATTTCTATAATCGGATATATAAATCAAAATATAAAACCAACAGATTTAAATAGTGTGCCCATTTTTGTGAAAAGTTGAAATGACTAATGAAATCCAATCAGATTTTTAGCAGAGTAACACAGTGATAGTATTTACTGAACTAGAATTAGCATCAAAATTAACAAAAATGAAAAGATCATATTGCTGGATGCACAAACCAATCTTGCTTAAATCAGGACTGTCCAACAAAAATATTCTGTCAGTCATGGATGATCTAACTTCAGTGTTTGAGGTTAAATCGTGGTTCACATAAGAAAAGGCACGAGCTAGGTCTGTCTCGTAATGAGTAGTGATCAGTGAATTCTCATGAGTAGCTCTTTGGGGTAAGCTATCAAGTCTGTCCTTATTGCCTTCCTCCTAATGCCAGTGAATATTATTTTTGTTCCAGGGACATACTTTTTGGGGTTTCCCAAATACTCCATCCGTGTGTCCTTTCTCTAGGTGATGCTTTCTTGTTGTGTGGACCTGACTTCCACACAAGCAGAACATGGAGATTTATTCCACTCGTATGATCACCTCCCTTTTCCATGATGTGGCACTCGAAAAATCCTCTTGCCTTTCTCAGTATTACCCATTTATTTCCAGTCCTTCAATTTAAAGATTTATTGATTGATTTTACATATTCATAGTATATAATGTTTGCATTCCTTGTGGGAAGTTGGTGCATGTACATAACTCATCTTCATTCCTTTCTTCATCCCCTTCCTAGCCCTCCCTCCTCCTTAATCCATCTCTTGATCTCCTTGCTTCTTTTGTACATGTTTGCACTACATAATGTTTACATTTTTTGTGTGGAGTTGGTGCACGTACATAGAATATCTTAATTCTTTTTTATCCCCTTTCCCACTCCTCCCTCTTCCTTCCATCTTTTGATCCCCTTCCCCTGTGAGAAAGATCTATCTCCCTGCTTTGTATCATCCATCTTTTATCTTACTCTATATTTGCACTTTGGATTTCTCATATAAGAGAAACCTGACAATATTTAGCTTGTGTGATTTATTTCACTTAAGATTATGGTCTCAAGGTGCATCTGTTTTTGTACAAATTCCTCAAGATTATCTTTCTTTATGGTGGAGTAGTACTCTCTTGTGTATAAATACCACATTTTTTTTTGTACATTCATCTGCCGATGGACGTATAGGCTGCTTCCAAGATTTAGCTATTATGAATTGTGCTGCTATAAACCTGGGTATGTGTGGCTTGCTGTAATTAGATGTCTTTAACTAGACATAGATGATACCTACAAGAGGAATAGCTGGGTCAAATGGAATTTCTAGTTTCAGATTTTTGAGAAATCTCCATGCTGATTTTCACATTATCTATTTTTAATTCACTTTTCATCATTCACACTCCAAAGTTGCCACCTAGAAGACAAACATCTCACTGTGTGTGCAGGGACACAAAGGTCTATAACCTGAGATGGAAGCCTAACATCAGAGCCCATACATGGCCCATTAATGTCTCACCTTCCTTACAGCCTTTGAGTTGAAGGCTTGTCCTATACTGCAAAGATAATACAAGATAAAGGTGAGCATGCAAGAAAGAGTTTCAGCCCTAAACTCCTTTCTCTGACCAGTCTCAGTTGATTCACTCTGCTCTGGTTTTGGTCCTTGAAGCCTTCATCCTTACAATTAAACTCCCCTACTCCTGATACTCTTTGTTGTTTCTCTGCTGCTCAGCTCTTCAGCTGCCTTTCTCTAAGCCTCTTTCCTTCACTCTGCCTTTAGGCATTCAAGAAAGCCTCTTTTATTTTAAAACACTGAACACTGACACAGTACTTCCACAATCTTTCTCCCTCACCTACTTTTCATTTGCTCCATGCATACAAGAATTTTCTAGAAATCTTATTCTATGACCTCTGACTCCAAGACATAAAAGTTGATGCATTTTCCCATGAAGGATCAAGCATTGCCATCTTTGGATTGCAGAGAAACTTTCTTTGTTGATCTCATTTCTGCCACAATTAATGTCCACCTGAATTATCTAGGCATTATCCCCCCAGCCCCCCCCAAAAAAATTCCCTTGAAATTCTGTAGCAGTATTTTGCAAAAGAAATACTACATGAATCAAATATATGCCACATATCTAAATTAAACATTTAGCCTGTCACATTATAAAAGGAATAAAGAAATACTTGATTAATTTTAGACTTTATATTACCCAACACTTTTAAAATATTATTATTTAAACATGAAACTAATATTAAAATTATGAAATATTTGTACACTTCTTATCATCCTAAGCTTTGAAATCTGGTGTGTATTTTGTTCTTATACCAAATTTCAACTCCCATTATCTGCATTTCAAATCCTCAGTGGCAGTGTGTGGCTGGGGGCTGCCACGAGGGACAGAGATAGCATGAGTCTGTCACGTGCGTTCATTTGTTTGACATCTGGCACAAGCTGGTTTGAAAAAGTAGTTACTTTGGATACACAGATGACTGCTCTAGATTGTCCTCTGCTAGGACACGGGAGTAGCCAGGGCCAGAAAACAAGTACTCAGTGCTAGGGCACAAATAACCTGATAGAAAACAAGCATCAAGTAGAGGCAAATAAAATACTGTACACTGTGAAAAGAATGAGAATGGAGATTAGTACAGTGTTCTCTACACCTCTGAGACCTGCCTCTACCCAGTGCACCCAAGAAAGTAAGCTACTAATGAAATAATTTTTAAAATTATTAATAATTATAAATGTCATGTGTGCTAAAAACAAGAGAGGGGTGCCAGGGAGCTCAGCATGGGGAAACTCACTTAATATACAAATGAAATTGAAAATGAAATATGAAGGGAATGTGAGACAAAAGGACATGGGAGAGAAAAGAATGTTCTGGGCAAAAAGAATAGGGTGTGCAAAGGCCCTGGGGTAGGAAGAAATCAAGAAAGGATCCTGAGATGCTCCTACAGTCTAAGCCTGAGCACAAGCATGTTCTTGGCATGTTACAAAGGCTTCATTTAAACCTTGAAGGAAGTCAAGATCAGTAAAATTCTAGTGCAATAGCCTAATTTTTGCTTTTGTTGCCAGAGCTTTCATTTTGATGTTAAAAAAATTTTTTTTTAAATTCATTGCCAGGGCCAATATCAAAGGGATTTTTCCTTAGGTTTTCTTTTAGGAGTTTTAGTTTCAGATCTTATATTTAGGGCTTTAATCCTTTCTGAATTGATTTTTATCTATGGTGTAAGAAAAAGCTTCATTATAATAATTTGCATGCGAATAGCCATTCTTCCAAACACTTATTGAAGAGACCATTCTTTCTCCAGTGTCTTCTTGAAGATCTTGCTAGAAAAATCAATTGTGTATATGTGGGTTTATTTCTGGGCTCTTTAGTCCATTGGTCTACATGCCTGTTCTCATGCCAACAGCATACTGTTGTGATCACTATACCTTTGCAATAGGTTGTTGTTCGGGGGCAGGGTTTTCCAGGTAGCCTAGGCTGGGCTCAAACTTATGATCCTCCTGCCTCAGCCTCTAGAGTGCTGGGGTTACAACCATGTACTAGTGCAGGAATATAATTTGAAATATGAAAGATGTCTCCAACATTGATTATCTTTCTCTAGATTATTTTGAATATTCAGGGATTTTTGTGATTCTACATGAAATTTAAAATTGTTTTTTCTATTCCTTGAAAATTCATATTGCAGTTTTTGTACAGATTGCATTGAATCTATACACTGCTTTGGGCAGCATGGATATTAATTCTACAATGTAAGAATATAAGATATTGCTCCTTTTATTTGTATCTTCTTTAACATTTTTCATTTGCATTTTGCAGTGTTTGGTGTAGAATCTCTCACTTCCTTGATTGAATGTATTCCTAAGTATCTTACTGTTTTGTTGCTACTATAAGGAGGATTGTTTTCCTGATATTTTTCTCCCAGATAGATTTGAAATGTAAAGAATGTAACATATTTTTCTATGTTGATTTTGATGCTGCTACCTTACTGAGTTCAGATCTTATACTCCAATTCCATAGTCCTTGAGAGACATGACAGAACTGAAGGTTTCTGCATTTTCTCCCCTCCAAATAGGGTCGTCTCAGCAATACCTGAGGGAGAGTAGAGTCAGTCCAACGAGATTCACGTGTGAGAAGTCAGCTATGTTATTGTATCATGTTTAACCATGAGTTGCTCCCCTAATTATCCTGCTATTAAGCTTTGAACAAAATAGCTAAAGGACACTAGTCCTATGTCCCGGAAATCCACCCACTCAACATGAACAGGAAGCTGAAGAATAGAACAAAAGACAATATAGCTCTCTCAAGTCCTACTTTTTCCAAGCTTCTATTAATTAAATGTGACAGAAAAAGTCTTGACAACGCTGCCACAATTATTTATTTTTAATATACATCTCCTATATTCTGTGTATCAGTTAAAAAAACTCTAGCAGCTGCATTGGTGTGATCATAGTAGAAAGCAATTTCTATTTTTGAGTTCCTGCTTTCTATTATGCAAACACACTTGGGGATTTTTTCCTCCACAGTTTCAGTGTTGGTTGCTGCCCTGTTACTTAGCCAATGTTGCATAATTGTAACTGAGTATGGTCGTGTCCAAGAGGGAAAAGAGTACTAAGACTGTAAGGCAAACATCATAGCAGCATGGCTCAGGCACGTTAGTCATTATTTCTGGCTGATTTAAGATTAACACACATACTAGAAACATGAATTATTATGAAATTGAAGTCTCCATTAAAACACCCTATTTATCAAACTGAATCAATAGGATCCAGTAAGTTAATACTGGTTTCTCAACATAAGAAAATCAATGAAGTATTTTGAAGTTATATATTTAATTTCTTATTCAGTTATATTGTGGGTTTATTCAGTGATTGCATAATCACTCAATTAGCCTACTATTCTGGTTCCAAAACTCCCGGGACACTTTCCAACACATTTTTCTCCTTCATCAAGACAGTTTATTACTAATACATTATATAACCTAAAAGCCTAAGTGATTATTAAACAAATTTTCTCAGTGAAATTTAAATTTTACAACATTAAATTAAATTTTTTTTTCCTATAATGGCAATAAGCCAGCACAGGACATAACTCTAATACAGTTTAAAATAACAGTAGTCATCAACAACTGGGACCTGATCTTGTTAAAAAGCTTTTGTACAGCAAAAGAAACTACCAACAAAGTGAAGAGATAACCCACAGAGCAGGAAAAAATTTTTGCCAGCCATTCCTCTGACAAAGGACTAACATCTCGAATATATAAAGAACTCAAAAAAATCAGACCCCCCAGATTTAAAACCCAATCCAAAAGTGGGCAGCAGAAATGAATAGACATTTCTCAGATGAAGAAGTAGAAACAGCAGATAGACATATGAAAAAATGTTCAACATCACTGGTCATTCGAGAGATGCAAATCAAAACAACCCTGAGATTCCACCTCACTCCACAAAGAATGGCTATTATCAACAAATCAGCCAATAACAAATGCTGGACGGGCTGTGGAGAAAAAGGAACCCTTCTCCACTGTTGGTGGGAGTGTAGACTGGTGCAACCGCTATGGAAATCAGTGTGGAGATTCCTCAGGGAACTAGGTCTAGAGATTCCATTTGACCCAGCTATTCCACTTCTTGGTATCTTCCCAAAAGATTTAAAATCATTATACTGCAGGGATATATGCACACCCATGTTTATAGCAGCACAGTTTGTAGTAGCTAAATTGTGGAAGCAGCCCAAATGCCCATCAACAGCAGAATGGATTAAGAAAAGGTGTTTTTTTTATACAATGGAATACTACTCTGCTATAAAGAATGATAAGCTTGAGATATTCCTAGGTAAATGGATGCTCAAAGATTAATGAAATAGGGATTCTGCCTTTCAGAAACTTACAGCCTTTCATAAGTGGTGTTCCCGAGACCAATAGTGAAATAGAAATTTATCTCCCATCTTATAATTTTGGGAAACTTACCAGGTTTTCATGGTGTACTCCGGCATTTTAAAGGCTCCAAGGAGCCAGGTTTGGTGTTGGATGCCCCTAATCATCCCAGCACTCTGAGTTGCTCAAGTAGGAGAATTACAGCTGGAGCCCTGATTTAGCAATTTAGCAAATTAGCGAGATCCTATCTCAAAAAAAAACAAACAAAAAAGCTTGGGAAATAGCACAGTGCAAAGGTTCTAGTTTCAAACCCTAGTACTGAAAAATGCTTTAGCAAGAAGGCTAGTTAACTTTATGTGACTTGCTCTTTCTTTATACCATTCAATAATAACCTTTCCCCTACTTTGAAAGTATCTATGTTCAAAGAAGTATTTTTTGAGGAAATGTATTAGATATTTAACATTGTTATAATCTCAGTGCTGGTAAAAATAATTCAGCCATATTTTATTTATTCACATATCAGTATTTAAAAATCATCCGTTGTGGGTTAAATTGTGTTTCCACCAAAGATACATTGAAGTCCTAATTCTTGATGCTTGTCTACGTGGCCTTATTTGCAAATAGAATCTTTTCATATGTAATTGAGATACAAATCAAGATGAAGTCATGATGCGCTAGCATGTGTCTTTATAAGAACAGGGACATACAGATATACAAAGCAGAGGGCCACATGATGTGGAAGGCTGGAGATGTGGCTCAACTGTGGAGTGCCTGCCTAGCATGAGTGAGGCTCTGGGTTTGATCCCCAGTACAAAAAAGGAAGAGAGAGAGATACAGAGAGAGAGAGAGAGAGAGAGAGAGAGAGAGAGAGAGAGAGAGAGAGAGAAATTAGAGAGCTGTAGCTGCAAGCCAAGGAATGCAGGAATTCAAGAGAGAATCATACAATAGATCCTCCCTCTGAATCCACAAAGTCAAGCTGATACCTTGGTTTGACCTTATAGCCTCTACAGATCTGTAAAGGAATAAATTTCTGTTGTTTTAAGCCACGTACATTGTAGTGATTTGTTGGCACAGCCCTAAGTAACTAATATATCACCATATTTCCAAGTTGTCTTCTATCAATTTTATAAATCTTGAAAATTTTCTTGATACTGTCTCTCCAGTCTAGCAGCTACAGATGGGAAAGGAAAGGCTTGAAGTCCTGAAGAATTTGCACACTTACTCGACCTAATTTTAGCACTTTGAATTTAGGCAAGTTATTCAGATGGTCTGAGTCTATCTTATCAACTGTGAAGTAGAGGTAAAAAGTATTTATAAATACAGTCATTCTTTTGACAAGTATTGATTGGGGAGCTAATTGTGTGTCAAGCACCGTGCAAGGAATACAGAGAGATATTAAGTAAGCAATTATGGAATCCTACAGAAGAAATGCAGGGATTAAGAGAGGATATATGGTAGTCTTGGAGGTGGTTTCAAGGATTAAATAAGATGCATATAAATATACATTATAATCTTACCTCAAAATATAAACAAACCTATTATAAATAGGATCTGGTAGGTTGAAGAGAATGAGTGTGTATCCCCCTTGGTCAAATTGATAAATTTAAAAAAAAGAATTGCAGGGAGTTTTAAAGAGTAGAAAGAGAAACCTCGTAGGATCATAAAAGGAGAGAGGACATGCACTATTGATGAATTGATTCATTCAACAAAGCACACTGGTCATGCTCAACAGATTATCCAAATCCTGTAAAGCGCATCTATCATGTGAGATATTTGATAATTATTACTTTTTACCTGCCAAAGGAGATACAATAGACAGCCATTTTTACTTATTGAGAGGTATATGTAGGAAATAATCTTTGTATACCAGTAAGAGGAAGGTAGCTATCGACAAAACACGTAATGAAACAGAAGAGAATATGTTATCTGACATAAAATATCTCTGAAGTCATAGCATCGAGTATTGGAAAGTTCAAGTCATGGGTAACTGCTTGTGCATGAATGAAAGAGTAAAACATCCTTCTCAGTCAGCCTGTCGGGTCATCGGCTTCAGTAGGTGCTGCGCATCCATTCATTTGAGAGACTATTTTCTCAGCATTTGGAAGATTCACTTTCCAACCCTCACAAAGTGAATGGCCAATAACTCTCCAAATAAAGACGTACCAGTCAAGGTTCTCCAGGGGGACAGAACTAGTGGAAAATATATGTGTAACTGTGCACGAGGCCTTACTAGATAGGCTTACGGGATCAGAGGTTGGCGAACCCACAGCGGAGTCCAACAGGACAGTCCACGGTGGCTTCCTGAGTGCTGGGAGCTGGAGGAGCGAGTAGTGCTCAGCCCACGAAGATGGAAGCCACCAAATAAGAGCGATGAGGATGCAGCATCACTCCAAAGTCAAAGGCCTGAAAGCTCCCTTAAGGGTAACTGATGCGCATCTGTGCTGGAGAGATGAAGAAACCGGAGACCTGGAGACCAGAGACCAAAAGTGACCCTGAAGATGGCACACTCCCTTCTTCTTTCCCTTTTTTATTCCATCCAGGCTACAAGTTTATTGGTTGGTGCCATCCACATCCAGGGCGCGTCTTCCCCCTCAGTTTGCTGGCCTACATGTCAGTCCTCTACAGACACCCCGAGAACTGTGCTTTACTAATCTGCTGGGCTGTTCTTAATCCATTCAAATAGACACATCATGGTTAATGGTTATGAGAGATAAATACTGTATTTTTTCAAATTTTAGTAGTTCATACTTTCAAAAACTAGCCATGCAGTCACTCTGTTTAAAAGTTTCTACCCAAAGGTACATGACTTCTCATCTTCTAAATGAAGCCTGCATCACAGCGCAAAAGGAGTCGCAAAGAAAGAGATCTGGACACACACACTGGGCAGCCAGATCTACTGACCCAACTGTTGGACTCTGCAGCTTCACGGCATGATGGTTTGGATCTGTGATGTCTCCAGAGGGCCCAAGTGTTGGAGCCTTTTTCCTCAGAAAGCACGATAGGGAGGTGGTAGAAACTTGAAGGGGTACAGTCTAGGGGAAGGTCTTCCAGTCGCTGGGATTGTGCCTTTGAAGGCAATAGTGTGAATGTGTTTTCTTCCTCTCTCTTTCATGCCCCAGTCACGAGGCGAACGGCCTTGCTCCATGTACATTCTCTGTCGTGATGTGCTGCCTTGCCACAGGCCTGAAGTACTGAGTTCAGCTGCTCATGGGCGAAAACCTCCAAAACTGAGAGCCCAAATAAACCTTTGCTTTTTATAAGTTCATTATCTCAGGTGTTTGCTACAGGAATAGAAAGCTGACCAAAACACAGGGGTCTATTAAATCCTCTTCACTTTTTCCCCCAATGTTAAAAAAAATCCTGTAAGAATAAATACTGAAATAATGAGAGTATGTGTTTTGTAAGTCAATATACAAAGTTTTGGGGTTCCTTTTAAAATGTGATTTATAGTAAGAAGACAGACATTTTCCTATTACGGACTTGTTGCGTTAAGGTTTTCATGTCACAATTAATACTTTTATAAAATAAATTTCATTTAAAAAACTCAAATTGGGTATCTTTTGTCAATTAAAGATTCAAAGAAGAGTGATCACAGCTCTAACCTTTGCCAGCAATAATTCAAAATAAACTACCTAATCAGGAAAGGAGATTTGTTTCATTGACTCTGAGGGAACTGTGGCAAACAAGGCTCATACGTTTGTTTAGTGCAAAAAAATTGTGAGGATGATATAGTGTATAAATATTATTTATTTGAGTTATAATTATATCTACTCTAAACCACTTCATGGTTATAGTCATAAGTTTCCCTAAAATCATCTATCTCTAAAACTGACCCACTATCACTCCTTGAGCTCCAGATCTGCCTTTTCAACACCTCAGTGATTGGCGGGTTGAGTGGTCCCACTGAAATTGAAATGTGCTAAGGTGGTTTGAATAAGGCAAAGACATGATTGAACAGTAAGGGACAATTTGAGAGTCACCATGTTCTACTCAGAGATAACAAAGGAAGTAAGAGACTATGAACCTTTAAAAGAAAAACGTGAGTAATCACAACAGTATCTACAAAGAATTAGAAATATGTACATACTCATACACCCAGTTACTTGTTTTATACTTCTAAGTTCAGTTATAAAATGCTAGTTTTGACAAAGACATGAGAGATCACGTAACTTGTTTTTCTCATTTTATAGGTGAGTAAACAAAAGCAGGGAAGACAAGACCGCTTATTCAAGGCCACAGATTGTGCAGAGCTGGTTAGAGTCAGGCAGGCCAGAACCTGATCTCCTTGTGGTTGGGACAGGAGCCGGGACCTGAGCAAGCTGGGAGAGGGGGAGTCAGACCTGGAAAGATGATGGTCCTGGAGAAAGTCCTTCCCTCTTTCCGTCCCTGCCTCCTGGGGTCCCAGTTGTCTTCATCCTGTCTATTGTGGCCCATTCAGGCCCCCTCCACAGTGTTCGTACCAACAGGACAAGGGTGCTATGGTTTCTTTTTACATAAAACAGCGTGTTGATTAACAGTAACACCCAAGAAATCTTTACTCACCTGTGTATATCCAACAAGTAGAAAGACAGGCTCATTTTAGTTACAGTATTTCATTGCTTGATGAGAATCCAGTTTTCATTACACTTTCATTAGTCTTTGTCTTCTTGTATACTAAAAATTCTGCAATGTGCAGGAAGAAATTAACTAAAAATATGCATAAAGCAAACTAAAGGGTTGATTTAAATGTCATCATTAAGGTTTTTTTTTTTTTCCTACCCATTGCCTATTGCTTTTTCTAAAAAGAGCAATTGATTTTTGAACCCAGAATCATCAGTATAATAAAATAAAGCCATAGGCAGAGTGCTGATTTTTTTTTGTGGCCTCCTGGCCTGAGAGGTGACTTACTTTTTCTCCTGCAGCTTAGTCTTTGAGGACAACAAAGTAATTCTGGAGTTTCTCTCTTCCCCAGAGTCATTATTATCTAAAGAGCAAATAAAATATAGCAGAACAGTGTTTCTCTGCAGCCCTTCTCAGTCTTTTGGGCTTGTTTCATCTCGTGGTATGGTGGCAGTGTCCCAGGCTATGAGGAAAGCAGGCTGTCTACAGAGCACTCAAACAGAGAGTAATTTATTAATGCTAACACACACGAATATGGGGAAACCAAAAGAAGTAAACAAAAGGAAGAAGCCCTTTAGGCATGCTCTCAACAAGAAAACTACTCTTCCCTGAGAGCCACTCCTAGGCGGCAGAGTTCTCTCTCTCTCAGCCCCCTGGTCTCTAAAACTTCATACCCTCAGCAGCTCTTCCCCTGCCCCAGTTTATTCTTACATGAATCGCTTCTTTTCTGGCCAGTCCTACAGAAGATCAGAATCAGAAATTTGCATGATATGTTATTTACTAAACTCTCATCAGGCACAATCACTCTGTGGAGAGTATCACATTTGAACTAGGTTTATCTTTTCAGGCTTGCATTAGAAACTCAATGAAGAAAGGTCTATTGATTTTTGGGGGGCCAATTACCAAAGAAAGATAACTTGTAGGACCTTTTTTTTTTTAGATACCAGACAATCACGATTTTTACACTTTAAAAATATCTAGCACATTTTACATAGAAATCTTACTAAAATGCATAGAAAATGTCCTCAGTTATACTAATAGGGTTGATAAATATAATTTAATACTTTGCTAATCTTGGAACTATCAAAATGAGTCCTAATCTTTCAGATTGAACATTTCTTTGTCACTTTTGTCAGAGCAACATGGCCTCTCCGAAGGGAACAGGGACCAGCCAGACAGCTGTTGGGTGTGTGTGGGGGGCGGCATGCCTCTGACTCTGGGCAAGTGGTCATCAGATACTTGGCATCTTGATAGTCAAGTGGGCCCTCCCATTGTCGTTCTCAGAAGTTCTGGGGAAAGATTCCATTTAATTCCTCCATAGCAAAGACTTGGCCTGTGACTACAGCCACACCCAGAATTACAGGCAGGGCTGTCTCGTGAATCTGTGGGATGTTTGCTTCTTTACTTGGCTTGTGCTGCACTGTATGTTATTTTCTGTCCACAATTTGGTGAAAGAGAACTTCTCTGGTTTCGTTTCTAAGCATGTCTCACAAAGCATAACCGAACCTCTGGGTGCCAAAAATAACTGAGTAAAGGACAGAGAATAAAGCAACCAATTCCCTAAAAATATCTGAGCAACATAATCCAAAGAATATGCGAGGCTTTCAAGTATATAAATATTCCAAATAAATATAATAATCCCCACCACTGAATTAAGTAGAAAATTATGGGCATAAACGTGTTTTAGGTACAAAAAATAATTCAAGTTTAGGAATAGAAATGTTTGCTGTATGATATGGGAGCCAAGGCTTAAACTGTGAACATATAATTAATATTTAAAATCTCTATGAGACAGATACTAATTTAAATTTATTCACCATCTTTGGGACAGTTGGTTAAAAATATGTTTCTTGATAGATGTTGATGATAACACTGTTTGGGAAAACATTATGAGAAGCATTGTAAAAAGAGATTTACAAATGTTATAATTCAGACTATGAAACCTTCCTTTTCAAACTCTTGTGTTGTGTACTGGCTTCAGATTTCAATTTTTTTAACAGTATATGCATTTTATAATACCTTAACTCTTAAAATTCTATCATGGCTCCTTTTTTCCCCTAATGAAAGAAGTCTATATAAAAGCTTTTCTTAGTGTTTTTAAGCTTAATCCCTCTTTGGCCCCAGTTTATTTACCCTACTTAATTTCTAATCCTAACTATAAGATTTATATTACCAATGATTAGAACTTTCATCTTTTCTTGAGCCTTTTCTAATGTCAGCTTCTATTGGAATCCTCTGTGATTTCTCCAGACGAAAGGAATCAGTCTTTTATCCAAATTTGTTTAGCTCTTTGCACATTCCAGGGGGCATCTGTCTGGTATTGTGCTGTGTTAGTATCTTTCTCCATCCTATCTCACTAATTGGAAGTAACTCGAGTTTGGAATATAGGTTATCTGCCCAAATGGATATCACGCATAAACTCTTAACACTGTGCTTTGTGTATACAGAATGCAGTATAATAGACTGATGATATACATTTATAAGTCAAGTTGCTTTCAGTGTCGGTATGATCAGCATTTTGAGAAAATAAAATTTAGGCTACACTGTCCAGGATAGATTCAATGGACAGGAATTGGCAGCAAAATAGAGAAGCATTGAAAGATCATTAAACTAGTGATGAAAAGGGCTGAGGATTTAGCTCAGTGATTAGAGTGCTTGCCTTGCAAGCACACGGCCCTGAGTTCAATCCCCAGCACAAAACCAAAAGAGTACTGATGAAAAATTGTGGGCCATCAAATAGAAGGTAAAGGGGAAATTTGAGGGTATTTTGAAAAACCAAAACAAGAATGAAAAACAAGAGAGTTTTGTGAATCTTTTACAAAAGAAAACATATACCCTGGGACCAATTATTATTTACTAGGTAGAGAATAAAAGACAAAATTGCATTCTTTTTCAAATCATTTCCAGTGATTTATAGTGCTGGCAGTTATATAGCTCTTTACAATTTGCAAAGTGCTTTCACATATATTATCTCATCTTGATGCAGACACTATTTGTAATGATGAAATTAGGCAATGTCCTAAGCTTGTATAAAAAGTTCACATCATCACTGGACTTACTGGTACATGCCTAAAATACCAGCACTCTGAAAGGATGAGGGACAAGAGTTGAAACTTCCAGGCCAGCCTGAGCAACTAAATGACTTAGTAACCCTATCTCAAATGAAAATAAAAAAAGAAAGGGACATGCAGCTCATATCGAAGGCCCGAGTTCAATCCCTATTACAACAACAACACAAATTAAGTACAAAACAGGAATTGTTATTTATCATATATGAGAGAATACAATTTAATATTGTAATAATAAACTTACCTATATTTACCTGGACTATAAAGTAATGAATGGATAGTGGTCACGCCATATCTAAAATAGTCTTTTCTTGCTTTCTGGTTTGTATTCTTTTCTGATGCATTAAGAAATTTATTCCCTATCTTTTCTATTTCTATCACTGATATTCCTTTCAACACTTGAGAAAAACATTCTTTGGCATGTTTTCATCCTGGGTTACTTCTTTGCTTCCCATCTCTCCATGCTGCTAATAGAGTGGCATGTGCTTCGTGTCTCCAGCTCTTTAGAAGTAAGTCACTTCTTAATCCATCGCACGTCTGCAATCTCCCTGAGCATAACATGGACCTGCTGCTTGCTGTATCTATCAGGACACTTCTCTGTATTTGTCACTTTAAACCTATCTGCAGTGGATGATACAATTTACCTTTCCTTTCCTTTGTTCTTAAAATTCCTGCCTTGCCTTTCTGCTGTCATTCTGCCTTTGTTATTTTGTGTCTGTACATTTTACTTTCTCCTGTCTTTTCATGATAAGAATCTTCCAGTTCTCAAGCCATGGCCTGCTATTAATCACAGTCTACACATTTTCTCTGGGGAACTTTGCTTACTTACAGCTTATATGCTTATGATCCTCAACTATATTTCTCCAATACAGATTCAAAGTCGTACATTTACAATTGAGTGTCCCACATATGCCTCACAAAACCTATCCAGTGCTGAATTCTGTGCCTAAAATCTATCCTTCTTTCCATACTGTCTTCAGAATTTATGGAGCTCCAATTCATGCCGAGTTCTAAGGTAGAAAGCAAGAAGTTGCTGTTCATTCTTTCCTTTTACTCTTAATGCAATAGTTAATTTTATGTACCAATTTGACTGGGCCACAAAGGGCCCAGTTAATTGTTTAAACATTTTTTTTTTTTTTTTTTTGTGGTGCCGGGGATCGAACTCAGGGCCTTGTGCTTGCAAGGCAAGCACTCTAATCACTGAGCTAAATCCCCAGCCTGTTTAAACATTTTTTCCAAATATATCTGTGAGAATATTTGGGAGTGAGATTAACATTTGATTCAGTAGACTGAGTAGAGCATGTTGCCCTCCCCAAAGCAAGTGGGCCTCTTCCAATCCAAGAAGAGCTGGCAGAGAATAAAAGCCTGCCTGAGAGAATTTTTTCTTTCTCCCTGCTTGTCTTTGAGTCATTAGTTTTCTGTCTTCAAACTTGGACTCAGACTAGAACTTGCATTATTGGCTCTCTAGATTCTCAACCTTTGGATTTACGACTGGGACTATATTATTGGCTTTCTTAAAGTTCCACCTTTCAAGCT
Organism: Hystrix cristata; assembly: GCA_004026905.1. Lineage (NCBI taxonomy): Eukaryota > Metazoa > Chordata > Mammalia > Rodentia > Hystricidae > Hystrix > Hystrix cristata. The sequence continues at coordinate 155,397 of PVJO010001250.1, read as the reverse complement.
AAAGATTTTGGACCTCTCAGACTCTCTTCTTCCCTCTCTATCATATATATACTCTTGGTTCTATTTCTCTAGAGAACTCAAATATAGGTAGATTTTTGGTACCAAGAGTTGTCCTAGAGGAATATAATTAAATTTTTTTTTATTTTAATGGTAGATTTTAGATGTACATAGTGATAACATTCTTCATAGGGGATTTGTACCTGTATGTGATGTATCTTGTTCCTTCTTTTTTTCCCATTCCCCTCCCCTCTCTTCACCCTCTCCTCCCTCCTTATTTACAAAAGCTTTGTTTCTATTTCTTCCTTCCATTTCTTATTTCTCTTGTCAGAGGAATATAATTTTAAGAATAAGTTTTTAACTGTTTCTGAGGTTGTTGAAAGTGGCTCTTGCTATGATATAAATGTGTTACCCCAAAATTCATATGTTGAAACTTAATTCTCAGAATGGTGGTATTAAGTGGTTAGACCTTTGGGGGAAGTCAGAAAGTCATGAGGGCTCTACCTTTGTAAATACCATTAGTGCCCTTACAAAAGAAACTGAGGAAAGCAAGCCCACCTTTGGTATCACGTGAGGATATAGCAAGAAGGTGCCATTTTTAAAGCAGAGAGAAACCCTCACCAAACACTGAATCTGAAAGAGCTTTGAATTTGGACTCCTCAGCATCTAAAGTTTATATATTATATAGATTAACTTTTCTATGGTGTTTTGTTACATCAGGTTGACTATACTAAGCTAACTCTCTGGTCTGATTAGATTTAAAGATACAAATGATTCTTATTTCTAGCAGTAAAGAGATAATGATAGTCTGCTAAATGGTCGGGCAATGGAGATACGCAAAATGACTCCACTGAATACACCTAATCAACCATGTATATAAAACTTAAAAAAAATTTTTTGGAAACACAGCAAATATAACAAAATAGGGTGATTCCTCCTAATGGAGTTGGACAGATTGGTGAAAAAAATAATGAGCTCCAGCATGCAAATTTCCAGCACAAATATGGTATAAATAATCTGAAATCCTCTATATGTGCGCTAAGGAGAGTCTTATGTTTTGTATCTGCAGGGGTGAAATTGCTTAAAATCAAATGCAAAATCTCATCAGTGACTGGCCGAATTAAAAAAAAAAAAGAACTCAGCTTTAAGTGTTGTCTATTAAGGTGAGAGTGTTGATTAGAAAAGTTAGGGGCTTTTTAATTTGGAATGGGGACATGGGGGAGGATCCTGATGAAGTTGAGCACACTGAGCCCCCAGATTCTGATGAGTCTTCTTGGCCATTGGAAATAGCTTCCCCCACTCTGGCAGATGCAGCCTCCCTATCCTTAGTGCTAGTGGCTGCCCATTCCACATGTGATCTTCACCTTCATCCGGGAGAATTAACTCTGCAAAGCCTGAGGACACCATAATGGTTTCCTTCTGAGACACCTGTCATGCAATATAATACTGACTCTCCTCAGGTTCTCCTACCACCCTACTTTGCTTCTAGACCTAATACTGATTCATGTCACAAAAGGATGTACAAATTAGAAAATGTATAGCTATAATAACTGACTTATATTTATACAGATAAAAATTGAGCATGTGCAGAAATGGATACTGTGGGTAAGATGGTAGGAACATAAAGTTCCATCAGTTCAAATTTATTAATTTCGATCACTAAGTAAAGATAATACAGATAATGTCGTAGCTTAAAGAATTAGGAAGGGGTCTACCAGTTTGTTCGATTGCATGAAAAATTAGCCAACCATGAATAAGCTAGAAGTGCCAACCCTGCTTTCATATATATACAGAAAGGGATTCAAAAGATTTAGGAGATTGGAGTATTATAATGCACTTGTTATTTAACAGAAACCCATTCAACCTGTGAAGATCCTAAGGAAATACCTTTCACCGCTACAGTAAGAAATAAATTTGTGAAGGGAACCTAACATTTTTGAAGAGTTCTGTTATTGTCATTCTCTTTAGGCCATATTTTAAGGTGGAGCCTGCAGTCATCGAATTGAAAAACCTAAATGCAATGAGAATAATTAAGTCCCAGGGTGTCACAGGCCAAGAGGCAACACTCATTCACCAAGAGAAAGGTGGGCATGCTTACTGTAACACACAGCTGAATCAGAATAGTGTGACTCATGGAGGCTTACAGAACTGGCTAGTTGGTCATAATGTTCCCAAAAGTGAAACAGACAAAAAGCCTATCAAATTTTTATATTAGATATCTAAAGATGAAAGTTCTCCATCAAATGGCCAAAAGTCTAATCTCAATCATAAAAAAAGAGACTCATAGTTCCTCAATCTTAGACTTGAGCTGGTTTATAAATTTGGTTTATACTCGTTTGAATCAAGGGGAGCCAACTTCCCTTTAAGAAGGATCCCAACACACTGCCAAAAATTTATTCTGTTCATCTGTCTTTCAGCCTTCCCCAACTAGATTAGTAGCCTTTTGCCAGGATAATTATGCATTCAGGAAAAGGAAATCAAACTTTTCATGGTCTACTGGACATTGGCTCTGACTGACACTAATTCCAGGAGACCCAGGTGTCACTATGTCCACCAATCAGACTAGGGCTAATGTGTATCGATAATCAATGGAGCTTCAGCTCAGGTCTGTCTTGCACTAGACCACTGGCTCTCTAATACGGTCTGAATTTTTTATGTCCCCTGAAAATTCTTTTACTGAAATCCTACCCCGAAGGTAACGGTACTGGGAAGTAGGATTTTTAGAAGATCATTAGGTCATAAAGTAGAGACACCACGTGGGATGAGGGTCTTTATAAAAGAGAGTAGAGAGAGAAATGCCACTCCTTCCACTATATTAGGTCACAGTCAAAAGGCACCATCTAAGAACTAGAATATGGGCTGTCATCAGACAGCAAACGTGCTGAGGGCTTGACTTTAGACTTTCTAGCCTCTAGAACTATGAGAAATAAACTTACATTGTTTATAAACTATCTAGTTGGTGGTATTTTGTTATAGCAGCCTGGATGGGATAAGACAGTCCCCAAGCCCATCCTGTGATTATTTCTTCAGGCATTATTGGAATAGATTGTGATGGTTGGTTTTGTGTACTGACTTGAGTGAATTAAAGGAAACCCAGATATTGGGCAAAACATTATTTATTTCAAATCATTGTGTGAATTATTCTCAGTGGTTTAGTAGACATTGAGCCAGTCTCTCCTCTGCTGAAAGGGAAAGCCAGACAGTTTGATTAGAATGATTTGGCTGCCCAGAGTGTGCTCATAAGAGTGTTTCCACAGGAAACTGCTATGAGCTGATGGACCGTGTGGGTGCTCAGTTTTGCCAAGCATCCTCCAATTGACTGGTCCCCTAAATAGTACAAAAAGCCAGAGGCAAGGAAGATTCTCACTCTGAATTTCTCTTCTGAATCTAGAATGTCCTTGTTCTCCTATTCTTGGACATCAGAACTCTAGGTTCTCCAGCTTTAGGACGCCAGGACTTGCAAGTATTTTGGGTACTTAGCCCTTGGTCCTCAAGCTAAGAGTTATATCATCAACTCTCCAGGCTCTTTAGTTTGTAGATGGAACTTCTTCCAAGCCTGCATAATGACCTTGCAAATCTCTTCTGATCGTTCGCTCTCTCAAAAAAATTCTATAATAGACTATTGATTCTGTCAGTCTGAAGAACTCTGAGTAAAACATAGATATACTCATCAGCTGGCAGAAAAATAAAGGGAGGAAAACAAAATATTTGCTTAAAAAGTATATATGTGTGTGTGTGTATATGTGTGTTTGTACATAGTCATGTACCATATTAACATTTCAGTTGAGAATGGACTCCATAAACAGCAGTGGTTCCATGAGATTATGTCACCTAGTAACATCATAGCCATTATATTTGTGTAGGTACACTCAACGATGTTAGCTAATATATCACTGAGTGATACATTTTTCAGAATATATTCTTATTGTTCAGTGACAAATGACAGTATATCTATCTCTGTATCCATAGATAAACTTATTTATAACATAGACAGATAAACATACTCATAACAAAATAAGGCAGTATACTCATGAGAATTAGAGTTCACATTTCTCTAATTAGTCACGTGCCCAATACTTGTATTTATAACTACTTTCTTCCATTGTCCTGTCTAAATTACTTTTACCTTTAGGAAGCACCATCACTCATCATGGTTCTTTCTGTGGTGGAGTGACCTTAACCTTTATTTCTGAAGGGTCTGGGTCATTAATAATCTTTCTTGGATTGGATTATTGTAGTTTCCCATTAACCTTAACATACAGCATGTGATATTTGAATACTTCCTACGGGATCTTTCAAATATGCTCCTCGTCTGACCTCACCTCACCTCACCCCTTAATCAATGACTCCATAGAGATGTATACAAACTCTTAGCTCTTAGTTTGTACTTTGCTTTCCTCAGACAAGAGATACTATGTACAAAGTCCTAATAACCTCAATGAATTATATGCCATAAATATGAACTATATGCCATAAACATGAACTAAGATTAATAATATCAATAAGAATAAAAAGGGGAAAGAGGAACTAGAGAAGGGAGATTTAAAAAGAAACAAGTTATATTACATACATGTACCAATCTCCCACAATGACTGTAAAATGCATGTACTGCAAACATACGCTTTAAAAGAAAAAATCAAAACTCTAGTTCTCTCTCTTTTGAGGGGAGCAACTCTGGGGCATAAGCTACACTTTCACCAAATACTTCAGAGACATTGAGCAAAAACTACTTCTTACAGGATTTTGCTCATTTGCCATCCCTTCCACTATCATACTGGCTTTTTGTAGCAGTTCTTCCTAATAACGTTCATATGAATGCTTTTTCTGGGGTTTATTTCTGAGAATCCCAAGGGAGAACAATCAATCTTAATGACTAGTAATATTCTACTTTTTTGTACAATGATTTGTTTAACTATCCCCTAATAGTTCAGAATTTCAGCTATTTCTCTTGTTTTTGCTCAACAACTAGTTTTATGTGTTCATCATTCATTACTATTACGCAATACCTGAGGCTAGATTAAAAAAGAAAAGAAGTTTATTTAGCTCACAGTTTTGGGGGGCTGGAAGTTCAAGCAACATAACTGCAACTCTGGGAACGCTTGGCTGTGCCACTGCAGGATGGCAGGATGGCATTGTGGTGCAGCATGTGAGAGGTACAGACGTCAGGGTGAGACGCTAAGAGTGAGGATTGGGGCCAAGCTTTCTCTTCTTGTAACAACCTTTTCAGGAGAACTAACTCAGGGTCCCAGCAGAACTACCCTCCCGAGAGCGGTGTATTAATCAATGTTTACAAGAGCTTGCAGGGCTGTCGCAAGGCTCCTCAAAAGACTGCACATGCTCCGAATCAGACTTAACGCAGGACACAGAAATTTACAAGATTACCTTGCAATATCTGCCCACAGAGTCAAATGTAGAAGAGTACAAGAGATTTGTCCGCATGCTGGAGACCTGAAGAATCGCAGTGTCTGCTGTCAGTCTGCATCAGGAGGCTGAAAGACTTGTGGCGGAAGATCTCCGGGTCTGCGCCTGGAGGCCAAAAGGGTCAGAGGTAGAGGCCAGAGAGTCTGCATTGGCAGGTCAGAAGGCCGGCGCTGGAAGCCGAAGAATCTGCGCCAGAAGGCAGAAGACAACACGCGAGGTGAAGACCAAGACCAGTGCTCCACGAGGAACCCCCGCCCCCAAGGAAGGTCAGCTGAAATCGTTTCCTCCAGTTCTCCTTTTATCCCACCCGGTACAACGCTCTTCCTTAAATGGGTCTTCCACGCCCCGAACCACGCTGACTCAATTCAGCTGGACATTCCCACCCAAGGTGATAACTAACCGGCAGGAGTGGCAACCTCACGACCTCCCACTGGGCTCCATGATATAGAGAGAGCTGGGTTCCCTCTCTTACCACATCCCTAAGGTGAAGCCCAGCCTCCCAACACGTAAACCCTTGGGGAACAAACCACATCTCTACCTTGTAGTGATTAGCTTTGCATGTAAAAAAGGTTTTCTGAGCTCTAGATTGTGTTCTACGGAAGGATTCCTAGATGAGAAATTATTAAATCAAAGAGCATGAATATTTTACGGTGGTTGATCTGTATCTCTAACTTGTTATTCAGAAAATGTATATTAATTCAGAGTTTACTTGGCAGCATTTTCTTTTTTTTAAAATCACACTAAGCAATCTTAGTAACTTTTAAAAAGGTAATAAACAAAAAACTTTGCTGATTTTATTAGCAATGATTATTAATTTTTCATTTCTTTACTGAGATTGAACACTTTCAAATATTTTCTACTTGCTCTCATTTGTGTATTACTCTTTTTGAAATTTTGTAATTTTTATTAATAATCTTGTTTTTAGCAACATTTAAATTATATCATTTAAAGTTGTTAGATTTACATGATTGAGGCAATCTAATATCTACAAATATTTTTTGTATTTGTTTGCTTGTTTTCCTTTGTTATTTCTTATTGTTCTCTACATAAAAGGTTGTACATTTAACCAGATAAACTTTATCCTACATTTTACTGTAGAATTTTTTCTTTTCCATGTCTCTTCTTTAACATTTGTCTTATGGATTACTCTATTTTATTTGACATATAGCAGGGATAGAAAATAGAGTCCATATTTTGTGTCTAGTTTATTTATTCAATCAATAAAAACTTATTCAGAGTTTACTACAGACTAGACAGAGTGCTAGATATGATTAATAGAACATAATGTGTTTTTTGGGTGGGTGCTGGGGTAGACATGATTAATAGAGAGACATGTTGATATGAATGTCTAAGTCTCATTTGGTATCAGTGAAAAAGAGCCCTTAACTGATTACCAAGCTGGAAAAAGGGGTGGGGGACGGAATCTGGGGCTTGCCAGCCCCTATGCAGGGAATCTTGCTCTCTTGCTGTGTGATATGATATCCACTCATGCCTTATAGGAAACATCTTGTGATGAGAGACGTGCTTAACAGTGTTTAAAACTGCAAATGAGGGGCTGAGGGTTTAGCTCAGTGGTAGAGCACTCACTTAGCAAGTGCAAGGCCTGAGTTCCATCCCCAGCACCCCCCAAAACAAAAACAAAAATGAAAAATTGCAAATGAGTACAGAGTATTATGATTTGAAAAAGAATAGATTTTCGTGGGCTATTGGCATTATCTGCCTTTTTGTTCTTTTTATCTAATTACCTAAAAGTAGGAAGACATAAGAAAATATTTTCTATAAGTATTTTCACATTTTTGAAAGCATATTGTTTGTACAACTTTACATTCTACATTTTCCTTTAACATTACGAAATATTTGTATGACATAAATTATTTAGTAAGCATCAATCATAACTAGTAGTTACACATAATGTTTTTAATAAGCCAATTATTCTGTTCAAAGCAGAATTAGTTTCTCTTTTTAAATTATTAGGTATAGTTTTAGAGATTCCTTAGTTGTGATATTATCATACAATCATGCCTGGTTTCTGAGAATACATATTTAATCAAAGCGAATAAATACAAGCACACAAAACATTTGGCCCTCAAACAAATTTCTTGTTTAATTTGCCAGGCAATGTCTTCAATTATTTTCTTTTCATTTACTCTTAAAATAATTTATTCTACAATTGATAGAGCCTCAGATACAGAAAATTAACCATAACAATGTATTGCTATAAATAATAAAGTTGCATGCATTCTAATGACTAAGAGGGGGGCCCTTTTTTTGCTTCTTAGAGTCTATATCTAAATGTAACACTTCATATCTTTAAGCAATTTCACTCCATTGGCTCCTTTCCAAAAACCCATAAGTACATGCTATTCAAAAAAAGCCACAATACAAAAATGAAACAAAAATTGAAAAACAAATTTCTCTCAACTGTCTTTCTTCCTGAAGCTGCACTCAGTTTTACCTCTCTTCTCAGCCAAACATATCTAAAAACATTCACCATTACCATGCCCCTTCACTCGTTTACCTTATACCCATTTATTTTCTAACATCTTTCAATCTTCTACCTCACTCTTTGTCTGTTAACTTTATGGAGTTGTTTGAGCTTTTATTATATTTGCTGTCTCTATGGTCCTAGCAGTTACACTCTCCTACCAGTTCAATTGGTTTCCTAGTTACTTCTTTCTCCTTGTCTTGATCACTGGTTCCTCCATTTACCTCACTAGTCATTTGAATATATAATAGAAACACTTTACCCATTTAACAATTCACTGGATTAGGGGAGTCTCTTCCCTCCCAGCAAATCGAGCAGTCTGAAGAATCCTGCCTTCTGCTTCACATTTCAGGGCTGAGGACTCTGGTACATACATTAATCTCTGTTTGTATTGTACATGTCTACTGATCTGCGTGCCCAGTAGAGACAACTGGTTTGTTTTGGAAACTGTGTAGGGACTTGCACTTGCTACTCTAATTATGTCATTTAACAAAATATGTGTAAACCAAGAAATAGGAGGGTGAAAAAAGTTATTTTCATGAAAGATGATTACGTTGGAAAAGCTCTATATTGGCTGGTAGCTTAAAGAAAATTACAGTCAAATTAGGTGAAAAATTAGTCAAAATGTCCTTGAAACCTAGCTGAATTTTATTTACATTGCAACTACTTCACTGCAATAATAAGTGAAACTGTAGCTAGAATCTGAATTATCCTTGAAGGCTTAAAAGGCAAAGTTGCGCTCCAACCAACAACGGGTTCACACACAAAGTAAGGCTTTGGCCGCACATTAAAAGAGAACTTGTAAATAAAGACTAAAATGTATCATGTTGGGAAAGGGAAGAAAGTGTTCAAATGGAAAAGGGAAAAATGGAAGAGAAAGGGGAAAGGAACAGAGGAACAAGAGAAATAAGAAATGGAAGGAAAAAATGGAAACAAAGCTTTTATAAACAAGGAGGGAGGAGGGGGTGAAGGGAGGGGAGGGGGATGGGGAAAAACGAAGCAACAAGATATATTGTGTACAGGTACAAATCTCCTATGATGAATGTTATCACTATGTACATCTAAAATGTACCATTAAAATAAAATTAAACAATAAATTAAAATAAAATAATGGGAGAAAAAGAGAGAACTTAATGAAAGCACATTTCCATGCTAACTGTGTCAACTTGTACACTTTGTGTATCTGAGTGGGTCATAAAGGAGGGCTCTTGGGTACTACATCTTGCTTCCCGCCCCTTTGTACTCTGGTGCTGCTTCCCTGCTCTGCATTCCAGCCACTATGAACCAAGCAGTTTTACTCCGCCAAGCCCTTCAGTCATTACGTTTCTCTCTTGAACCAGCTGACAATGGACTGAATCCCCTGAAAATATGAGCCAAATTAAACATCTTCTTTAAATTGCAGGTGACATGTATTGTCTCTCAGTGACAGGAAAGCTGACCAACACAGAAAATTGATTGCAGAGAAATGAGTCCATTGCTATGATTGTACCTGACCATGTGGTTAAGAATGCTTTGTGGGAGGCGTTTGGAAGAGTTTGGAGATTCGGTCTAGAGAAGCCATACACTGCAGTAAGAAGACCTGATGGGTGGTTCTAATCAGCTCAGAAGAACAGAAAGCTGAAAAGAATGTGTTTTAGTTAAGTTTCTTTCGTTGCTGGGACAAAATACCTGACACCCAGAGTTAGGGGAAGAAAGGTTTATTTGGCTCACAGTTCGTAGAGGTTTCAGTCCACAGTCAGCTGGGTCCAAGGCAGGGTGGCATGGAAGACAGGCAGAAGGCAGCAAAGTAAGCAAGGAATGCAAACAAGGGGTGGGGGAGACCAACTTCTTTCTGCATTTTATATTTTATCCAGGCTACCTGTCTTTAGAGTGGGCAGTACTCCACCCTTAATCCTAATACCCTTAATCCTAGGTCACATCCTTGATCCCAGCAGAAACATGCCAAAGCAATCAGTGGACTAATTTAGTAATCACACACTCTAGATCCAGTTACCTCTTACCACATGAGGCTTCGGGGGGACATCTAGACACAAACCATAACAACTATAGTATGAAGAATGTTAATGAAGCAGATTATGGCTTCTTCTGGGAGAGTTTTAAAATAAAACACTGAATTTCTGACCCAGGATTGACATTGAATACATCATAAATAAGATCAGCTATGTCTAATGATATTCAAGAAACTACCATAAATATCTATCTAATAGCATGTTAAAATTATAATAGATGACTATAAAATAGACACGGATAAACCAAGTATTTCTTTTATGCAAAGGAATCCAATAAAATTCAACTTTTCTGGTTTTTTTTCCAAAGGCAACAAAAAATGACATGTTTTACTGACCACTGTAAATATGGTCTTTCTTCTATGATCTCTGACTTATTGAAGACAGTGTGTTAGTGAAAAGCTGAATGAGCCACTGGAAGAGCCATGGAAGTTTAATTAACTTCTGGGGCTCAAATATGGACCCTTTTTGTTCATCCTACTAGTCTATGAAATTAAACCTTTTTCTTCTAAAATTACTATACTATAGCTATATTGCTATACTGATTCATTATATGCCAGCTATAATAAATCTTAAGCAATAAATTTATCATAACTTTGTGTGCTGCTTTAAAGTTTGGAATAGTTTAGGGTATGTTATATGGTACTGCTTCGGAACATTATTAAAGACGTTTAAAATGATAGAAAAGTACCTGTTTCTTTAATCAAGCTCCACTTGTGACTGATAGGGCCTTCTAAATCATTTCTCATTATCAAGGTAGTTCGTATTCAAAGGTATTTGTTAGTGATGTTCATAATGAGATGTTTTGTTTTTCTTTCTGGTAATCATTTTTCCTTAAAAAGAGCTTATTGTTGACTTTCCTCTTTGCCCACTTAATCCTTAAGTAGTCAAAAATAGGTGGCAAGTTAGTAAACAAGGCACCAAGGCACGTTGAGTGGGAATGATTGCTCGGTCATGTTCACAGGCTACTTGTTACTTTGGCAATCTTCTGACAAATACTACCAGGTCATTAGGGAAAAAAGAGTTTCAACACATCTCACAGAATCCTCAAAGGGATAGAGGATTATGCTAAATGTAGCATCCTGTACCCATCAGAAGACAGATAAATGTGACAAGTTAAGAAGCCAGTAAGTTAATTGACAGCTAATGTGAAGTGGACATGTAGTGTAAAGAGATAAAGAGTGAAAGCATAAAAGGTAGTTGATTTCTGTAATTGTCTCATAAAAAAAGGTTAACATTGTGGTTTATTAATACCGAAAAGCTATCTTAAATTTTAAGATCATATTTTAAGTGATTTCTCATGCAAATAAAAATATTAAATTCTATATATAGGGAAGATATTTAAGCAAAAAATTTTGAAGAAAACTATTTGTTTAGGATCCTAAACATTAATTCAGCATTTGTTTTTACAAATTATACATCAGCTGTCTCTCTCAACTTTATTTTTCTTGATTTCTCCTTTTTTGAAAACAAATTTGATAAAAATGTCAAGTTCACTTGAACTAGTAAGAATCCTAAAATTTGCAAATGTTACCTCAGCCCTCCCCATACATAAGATTTTGAATCTAAGTTAATTTCTTACTGCCTTACAAATTATTACAGTGGAGAAATTCCTCAGGATTTCAAATTTTCAAATTGTATATATACATTGTTAGATATATGGCATTAAAATATAATTATATAATACTATTTTTAAAATAAAAAAATAGAAGTGACAACAGATTTTCCAACAGCAGTATCAGTAGCTCATATGTTACATGTCTATCTAAGACAAGGTTATGTCGATGCAATTTATAGGCCCTGGATTCCTTCCTGTTGGATGCTCAACTCTGAACTGATATCTTCCAGAAACTAGTAACGTACTTCACTTTCAGAATATAATTATTACAGAGGCACCACCATTAGTTTTAAGTATGCATGTTGAATTTGAAATAATGGATAAGTTCAGACAATAATTTTTTCTTTCTTTCAAATTTTATGACTAAAAGATTGAGTTGTGTTTTATGGCCTACATTTATTATATTCTGTAGAGTCAGCCAGAAGCTTTAGGCAAAGAAAACCTTTCAAGGCTGGAATCAAAGGTTTAAAATGAATGATCATGTATTCAAGAAGCATTTAAAAAAATGTTCTGAAATACATCTAGATACTGTATATTGTGTAATATGTGAGCCATAGTTTTCCAAATTTCTGTACAATTTATTTTTCCTTTGTGGCTAGAATACATTTCTATTCAAGTATGGGGCCAGAACTATTTCTACAAACTTCATTTCTTCCAGAGCAATTTTTTTTTTTTCTGGGAGAGTTTGTTTAGCAACTTTTATTCTGACAACTGTAAGGAATCTTTAGTTACAGGAATTCTAAAGTAATTTCAGAAAAAAAAGTGATTTCAGTAATTATCCAGTCTTAATTTCTAAGAATAAAACTAAAAGAGGGAAATTTAAAGAGTGATACTCAATAAGAAATAAGGTTATACAATAGAATAAAACCTTGCAACTTCTTTGTATCTTTTTTCAAAAAATCAGGTTCTTAATGGAACAGATGCAGGATCTGTAACTTGTTCAAATAGATTGAGAACTTGCTCTCTATAGGAGAAAGATGGAAAGAGGAAGATTCTGGTTGTAGTCTTGCCAAGCAATTAACTTTCTAGTAGACCTCGAAGGTCCTAGAGCTATCACACTCACTTTGACAAATTCTGTTTTCTTTAATTACCGACATGTAAATACAGTAAGATACGCTGGCTGTGGTTAGCAAGATTTCATATCTGTAATGAAAACATTTGAACACTATAATGTAAGTTACTTTTTATGGGGACAGGGAAGCATATGTCAGGTACAGTTAATTTTCAAAGTAAAAAAGTTTCACGGGATAGGTTGGTTGTAAATTTGACTCGTTTTACGACTTTCGGCAACCTGTAACTTTAGAGTCCGCCTAAAATACTTCTGCGCCAGGAATTGACTTTTGGTTGTATTTGGCTAAGCAGATCTATCTTTATCTTGAGTATTCACGGTCCATGATTAAAGTCGTTAGGAGAGCATAAAAATTATGCCCTATGTCATAAATGCCACCATGCTACTTATGCCTTTGTGAAGTAATTTATTTCTCTTAGAATTCAGGTCATACCAGAAAGAAAATTGCTATTTACTCATAACTTCAGTTCCGGCCTCACCCACCTCAAATAAGTAGAAAGAACTAATGTACTGCGGATTTCTTTGAAGACGTTTTCTATTGTGTTTGTTTTACTCATTTTTCTACATACAGAACCTTTGTTGGCCTTTAAACGCAATTTGGAAATGTAAAAAATTTTTTTATTGCCACTAATAAATACATATGACAAAATGAATGCGTGCTCGTTTCGGCCTGTAAGATTTGTTTTTTAAGTTATTCTCTTTGCAGCCAGGGGAAATACATGAGATCATTTCTTTTCCTCTGCCAACAGCAAACTGCTTTCTCTGCTCCACGTGGCCAGTTGAGCAGAAAGACTAGCGCGCTTCAAGTCTCCTAACTTGCCTCCTACCATCTGCGGCCACACACGCACCCAGACTAGACTGGATGGAGCAAGGAGCGGTTAGCAGAGCATCTCCTGATCAGTATAGCAGAGTGCGCCAAGTCGCTCTCTGGTGTGTGTGCCGCCTCAGCCCACGGAATAGGAAAAGACCTAACGGGTACTCAGCAGAGGGCAAGCAGTCTCCGCATTACGCCTACATTGTACTCCTCTCCCCACGTGCGTCCCGAATGCTGGATAACGCGCGCGCGTACACACACACACACACACACACACACAGCGCATCCCGTACCTCACCAGGCTCAGGCCCTGACACGTCCCTCGCCCACGCCCGAGTCCCCGCCCCTTGTCCGCCGCCGCTCCCCACACACCCGGGCTCCACGTGGGCGCACCCCGGCGCCAGGCGGCCCACGGAGCCCCTGGACGGCCCCAGAGCTGGGAGGGAAGGCGAGGCCCCGGGGTCGGATGGACAAAGCGGGCGTCCAATGGAGCCTGGCTCTGCCTCCCCGAAGGGAGGGAGCGGTGGCTCGGACGAGCCCAATGAGCAGGGAGCCCGAGTGGGACTTCCTCCCGGAATCCCGTTGGCCAGAATAGCGGGGCCGCGGGTGACACGTAAGTTGGGTGGGAGGTGGCGGCAGCCGAGGCTGGAGCAGCCCCGTCGGTGACACCGGCTTGCCTTCCCGTACGACCCCGGCCGGGGTAGCCGGCTCACTCCTACCCACCCACGCGGGGGCCGGGGCGCAAGGGCGCCGCGGGGTCTCTTTGTTGGGCGCGCGCCCTCTGCGTTCTGGAGAGGTGGCCACAAAGTCGCGGAGTGGGATTGGGAGCGAGGGGGAGGGGAGCGGCCAGGGCGGGACTCTCGGAGCCGCCAGGGGTGCTGAGGCCAGCAAGTCGGCGGGAGGAATAAAACAGCGGGCGCCGCCCGGGGACGGCGCGCGGGCAGGCAGCGGTGAAGTATGCGGAGGGCCCCCTCCCGGGCCCGGGCAGGCGCGCACAGCCGGCCTCGCACAAGTTTGGCGGCCGCTGCCCGGGCAGCGTCGATGGCTGCGCGCCCCGCGGCGCGCGGGGGCTGAGCGGGTGCCACTTCCCCTGCGGCCCCGCTTTTGTGTCTCGCGTCTCCTCCTCATGCTCCGTCCGGCCGCCTCCCGCGGTGACCGCTGCTGAGGCGCGCGCTCGCTGCTCCGGCCGAGGAGTGGACACGGCGGCGACGGCCGCGGCGCGGGGTTCAGGCGGGACTATGGGAAACGGGATGTGCTCCCGAAAACAGAAGCGGATCTTCCAGACGCTGCTCCTGCTGACCGTGGTGTTCGGCTTTCTGTACGGCGCGATGCTCTACTACGAGCTGCAGACGCAGCTGCGGAAAGCCGAGGCGGTGGCGCTCAAGTACCAGCAGCACCAGGAGTCCCTCTCTGCCCAGCTGCAAGGTATGGCTAACGGGGCGCGCGGCCGGCGGCGGACTTTCCCCGCGCCTCGCCGGGAGCGTGGCTTTGGTGACTCAGTGTCACCGCGGGTGCCACCTCTGACCTTCAGGGATTTCCTAGGGAGCGGACCAGGGCTGCGGGGCTCCCGGCGTCAGAGGGGCTGACCTCCCCATCCTTCTGCTTCCTCCCAGCGTTATCGTTTGAAATCGGTTGCCCCGTTCTGCCCTCCCGTTTGCTGGCGGTGGGGTGGGGGCGGGGTGGGGGGCACATGGAATCGCTCTCCAGAGCACTTGTCAAAGGCCGCGCTCCGATCCCGCGGAAGAGCCTTCCACACGCTTCTGCCAGCCCGTCCCAAAGGGGTACCTTTTTCCGGTTTTTAGATAGTTTGCTTTCCAGTGGATTTTGTCAGTCACCTTCTCAAACTGTGCTAGTTTTCGAGGAAAAATTAAACTATGACTTAGCCAGAACTTCTGACTCTGTCAAATGGAACTTAGATATGCTAGTTTTTTACTCTCTCGAGTTTGATAGGTGACTTCCAGAGATGTTGGGTGTGTGGGAAAAGTCCACACTGTTGAAGTGCACCATACTGACGTACTTTTTTTAAGGTTTGTCTTCCTGAGTCGTTTTTAGCTAATTACACAACGTGTGTGTGTGTGTGTGTGTGTGTGTGTGTGTATTTCACAATTAGTCTTGTGAAGTCAAAGGGAAGAAACGCACATTTTTACTTTGCCAAGCACAGCAAACAAAACTGGAACAAAACCTATAGAAAGACTTAAAGCTTGTAGCCTTCTAGATTAGGATCTCATTTAATGTAAATTTCAGAAACATAAATGATGAATGACTGCAAGATAAGCTCCACGTGGTCTTGTTGTGAATATAATATGTATCTATACATATAAACACAAATATAGAAATATAAATGCACGCACACATAGAGACACACATACACACATACACACACATACATATGAGGGGGGGACTGAGAGACAGAAAGCTTTTAGCTTTTACCTGTTCTTGTGGTTCATTTTCGACTCTCCTGGCTTTCCCTCTCCACCCGCCTCTCCCCACCAAAGCAGTGAGTAGTGAAATGCTGACAGTTTTTGCTGATAAATGCAAATATAGCTTATTTTATATTTCTAGGCAGTTACAAGCTAGAAGGGTGTTTCTCTATGTGTATGTGTACACAAATATAAAACAGATGCCTTTTCCTTGCTTTAGCTATTCTGAGTGTTTTCTAGTAAAAAATTTAAGATGAGAGAAAATGATATGCAGCGGATTGCTTGGTCTTATTTGTGCTTCTCAACTTAGAAGAAAGGAAAGTATTTTTAGCTCACTGAGCCACAGGCGATGAAAATAATGTGGCTGGGCTTGGTTCAAAATGAAAACCCGTTTTTACACTCTTAGGTTAAAAAAAAGTACTTAAACATGTCGTAATGTACACAGGAGTTGTTGTATGGGAAGGGTGGATATTTACTTATTTATTTAGAAGTTATCAACAGCGTCCCTGTGAATTTTATTGCAGTTAGACCAAGGGAAAAACTTAATGTCTAGCGGTACAAACCAGAGAACTGGATTTTCAAAGACCCGGCTGGAAGGGGACTGCGTAGGGACTGTAGAAGGGTATGTGCCTTTGTTTCTGCGTTTGGGAGACCCATAGAGGCAGGGACTTCACTTTCACCAGCACTGCCCTGCACAAGGGCTATCAGGCGCCTGACGCCAATAATGACAATCAATATATATTTATTCAAATAACAAAAATCATCTGAACCATAGTGAGAAAATTAATCCCAAGCACTTTTGTCTGCTTTATTATGTTTCACATCTATGCCTCTGCTTTTTGAAAACCCAAACAAATAACAACAAAATATTTCGCCCAAGTAGCTCCATTGCCTCAGTTATTCGTGCTGGAGTTTGTTGAATGAGGGCTTGATTTCTTAATCACCGACTTATTTATTTACAACATTCCACTTTGAATATCAATCCTGATTTTCATATTCATTTAATTTTCCTTTTTTTTTTTTGGTGGTGTTGGGGGTGCTGGTAAATGGAAATGTCCAGCTCTAGTTTGAATAGGTGGACTTCAAGTTCATGTCTTAATTTTCTCTTTCGCCATTTCCTTTTGAATTGTGCTGCAACATTTACAGTATGATTATGCAGGAAGAATTATTTCACAAACAGGCTAAAGTTTCTTCTCTTTTAAAATGGATTTACTCTCAACTTTTGTAACATTTACTTTGGCTTCCACATCTGCAGGACATTTGATGAACATTTTCTGATGACAGGCAGCTTTTGCTTTTCAATAACAAATGACATTTTACTTACAGTGCTGTGTACTGCCTGCATAGGTAGGTTTCTAGGGTATGAGATTCTGTATTTTTGAGATTTGTTTAATTAGGTGAGATCTCTTGATCTGGCTTGGATTAAGAGTGGCTTTCTTTCTTTCTTTTTTTTTTTTTTGGTGTTGGGGAGCAAACTCAGGGCCTTGTGTTTGCGAGGCAAGCACTCTAATCACTGAGCTAAATCCCCAACTCAAGAGTGGCTTTCTTTTAAAACATGACTCTTGAAAAAAATTTAAGTAGTTTGGTTCTAAAATCTGATCGTACTATACATTTTGTTAAATAAGTGTATTTAGGTCATCTTCTACTGAAGAATAGGTTATACCCTAGAGATTCCTTTGAAAGTAGGTTATTTTCACCCTGAGTATATTTTATTGTAGAATAGACTTATAAATAGAAAATGGTGTGGAGGGGTGACATGGAAAAAGTTCAGACTGTGCAACACCCTCCACTAAAAGAAATCTATCTGTCTGTCTGTCTCTTTATCTATATCCATCCATCTCCCCTCCCTCCCATTCTGGTACCCTAATTATACTGAGGAATAGGGCAGAGGTCACATGCTGATGGCAGAGGAAATAAACTTTGGCCTGCACAGTGCTTACTTAACATTAAAAAAATATTTTGACTGTTTTCAAGCAGTGCATGTACCCTTCTCTGTGTCTATAAACAGTGTTTCTTAGTCTGGACTGCCATTAGGATCACCTTCCCGCTCCTAGACCAGTTAGACCACAATCTATTGGAGGTGGAGAGAGAACCTTACTTCTGTAGTCCTCAAAGCTCTCCAGGTGATTCCAATTCCAATGTGCAGCCATGGTTGAGAACCAGACTTCTATAATCATAAAACTGAGCCTCTTCACACATTTTCTTTACTTTCTTGGCCCTAGACATTTTCATCCTTTTCCCAAGCATGTGGTTAAAAGCAGACTTGTTTTTTCAGTACGATTCAGATTTTACTTCTGCATTTTTTGTGTGTGTGACTTTGGGCCTTGTTGTTCTTATTCATAAAATGGAGCTCAGAATGACTCATGGGTGTGTGGAGAACTAAATAAAACAGTATTTGTAGAATAGTTAGCCCACACTTGGCACATAGTAGGAGCTGCTCATGAAAGCCAAGCTATTATTATCATCAGAGTTCCTCTCTGAGGTCAGATAGTTCATCTCTTTTTCTCTTCCCCTGGTTTGTCTGGGGTAAAATTTTGAATCTGACTGAATTTGTGTTTGTAGTTAGTCACTTCCTTTTTTGGTTTCTAAGTGAACATCGAGAGAAATAGTAAATCCTGTGTACTTTACTCTGGAGAAGAGTTCTTCCTGGACAATGTAAATGTAGAATTAGAAAATGGTTACAGATGAAGTCCGGATTATATGAGATTAGGAGGAGGATGCAACTTCTTTGGCAATAACTGTGTGCAGTAAGATCTGGGAGAGAGAACTATCCAATTTTTTTTTTTAAAGGCATTTAGTGTAGAGACAAAGAGCCCTACATCCCTGAAACACTATTACAGTAAGTGCTGTGATGCTTTTGCTGTCCCAAGTGGTGACCAGGAGCCCTTGAGAAGTGTTTACATAATGTAAATATGCAAATGTATGCTATTGCAGATAACTGTTGTCATTATTTTTATAATGATAACTTGTATGTATAAAAGAGTTTGGTGCTTCTAAGTGTCACGAGTTGTTTGCTGTGCTTTGTATCCTGTCCCTTTGTAGCACTTAGCCTTAGGCCCACTAACCTAAGCATGAAGACACATTATAATTGGTTAGTTTCTTACTTTCCACATGTCTGTCTGTCTGTGTGTCTATCTATCTATCTATCTATCCATCCACCCTTTTCTTTTTGAAGTTCAGATTTAGGCTTCTTTTTTTAAAAAAATTCTTTCATCTACAGTGCCAGGCTTATAGCGGGTGGTCAGTAGATAGTAGTTCTATGTGGTAATTTCTCTCTGCCTCCGAATGTGCTTATTTATGGGAGGCAGTAATGTGTAGTAGATATAAACTGAGAAGTCAGAGCCCTTTGGTTTAATTTTCTTTCTCCTTTTTACTAGCTCTGTCATCTTGGGCAAGTTAGTTAATTTCTTTGCGATTCATTTTCTTCATATGTAATAATCAGGATAACAATGCTTGTAATTTGCTGCAGAAGGATCAATACTATGAGCTAGTGTGCAGCACCTAGAAGGGTGAAGCTTGCATTTAGACTGCTGGGAAGACTCGTGTGCAGCAGAGTGGCCCACAGACCTCTGTGATTTAAACCTCTGGCAGGGGCCATGTGTAGGAGATCTAAATCACAAAGTTAGAACTTAGAAACATCAATTAGACATTGCCAATTTAATAGACATCTTCACTGAAGTACATCTTACAGTTAAAAGGAGATATTTATCAAGCTTTTGTTGCTTAAAAAATATTCTTTAGTTTCTCACACCAGAGGAACAATGAGGTATTTAAACATGTGTGTCCAATTTATTTCACTTAAGTGTATGGTCTCAAGATGCATCCATTTACCTAGGAATATCTCAGGCTTATCATTCTTTATGGCAGAGTAGTACTCCATTGTATAAAAAACAGAAAGCATTTTCTTTATCCATTCTGTGGTTGATGGGCATTTGGGCTGTTTCCAAGATTTAGCTATTATAAACTGTGCTGCTGTAAACATGGGTGTGCATACATCGCTGCAGTATGATGCTTTTAAACTGAAAGTGTAAATAAAGAGTAAAATGTATTATATTGAGAAAGGGAAGAAAATGTCCAAATGGGTAAGGGAACAAGGGAGGGGGAAAGGAGCAGAGGGACAAGAGAAATAAGAAATGGAAGGAAAAAAATGTATATTATTTGTACAAGAATCTACAACCCTTACCATGCCTGCCTTACTCATTCCTGAGTATGTCAACTCTGTAATGAGAATAAATTTTGCTTGAGCCTGTGAGAGAATTACCTGCAATTGGGAATCTTTAGTTTGAATTCTAGATAGATTAGAAACCTCTTTACTTTTACATTTTTTTTTCTGTCTTTGCAAGGACAGTTTTTATAAGGTTGGAGCATAAGACAAGATTTCAGTGATTAAAGAAATAAGTGAAATTGAGTCAGATAAATGAAGACTGAAGATGGTGAAGACCGAAAAGCAAAGGATTGGAGAGAAGCCAATGGATAAAGAGAGAAAAGAGGACTTACATCAGCCAATAACTTTCCAAAGCATAAAGATTTTTCTTCATGTATTCACATTCTAAAGAGAAAGTAGTAGAGAACAGTGAAGAGAAAGTAGATTTGGCCATCAGATACGGGTTTAATACAGCTGTATTTACCAGTAGGGTGGCCTTCAGTGGGCCGGTAAACTCTCTGAGCTTATTATTTGAATTGGAGCCGAAGATGCCTACCTTGTGTACTTGTGCGGATTACAAGTGTGCATCTAAAGTGTCTAGAACACACCCTGGAGCGCATCATGACTACTGTGTCTCATGTGATAGAGACTGCTGTTGCTGGATTAGTATTGGGCTTCTTTGTATTTTGTCCGCCCTTCACTACAAGTAGTAGGTAGTGGTGTTGATAGTTGTGGTCTAAATACGGCTGTTTGCAGCGCCCACGAAACTTTTATTTAATTGAAGACACTTTCACTCTGTATTTTCTACCATTTTGATCCTTTTGGAGGAAGAAAATAACCCTGAAAACATTTTACATAATGGCTACTCAGTGTTGCCCTTTTTCATTTTGTGTTTTCTCATTGAGGACTCATTGTTTGGTACTTTTTCCAGTGGGTGGTTTGAGGATTTTGTAGGTTTGTTTAGAAGTAAAAGTTACACATATATAACTTATGGCAAAAGAAAAATTGTAAACTACATTTTCTTTTTGAGCCACTAATATTTGAAGTAAATTTATTTTGATAGAATTTTGAAGATTTATTTGAAGAGATTAAATTATTCTAATATATAACATTTATCAAGTGCCTGCCATGTTCAGGTACTATGCTAAGCATGTCACATACATTATGTTATCTCTCAGAGATGCTAGCGCTTTAATGAGAACAAGCAGTCTGGGGCCTGGAGAGGTAAATTGTCCTAACAGGGTCAAGATCTGGTCTAACAAAACTGAGTTTAGAATGCCCAAAATGACATCCCAGTTGTGTTTTTTCCCTGGTATTCTGTTGCCCTCAAAATTATTTTACTGTCTCTCACGACAATATTAATGATTTTGAGAAAGTAGGTTAGGTGGGTTATATGAGGATTCAAGATAAAACTTAGAATCAGAAATAATAAGTACGATTATCTGAAGCAGCATTTCCTGGGTGCAAGACCTTTGCTGCTGTTGTGAGGGATGATTTTGGTTGGCACCGGGGTTGACTGTAGATGGATGCAGATGCTGCCTGAAATAACAACAAACCGCATAATGAAAACCTTGTAATTCCTTTTCAGCTTCTTCTCAACAAGAAGAAACTCTCAGTTTGATGCTAAAATCTCTCTCTTAGATTCAGTACACATCTGTTTTCCCAAAGAGCAGACAGAGATCGGGCAGCTAACAGCCTGACAGCAACAACTTAATCATAGTTAGATTGTTTTCTGGTATATCATTTTTAAATTATCCATTAATGCATGCAAATAAAAAATTAATTAATAAGATATAAAGTTTTCTTTTCAGAAGCTTAGTATAGGGGGAAATAAATGTTTGATAACTCCTAGTATACTTCGCGGTTTTGCATAGGTATGGTGAGAACTTGTGTATGGGATACCAGCATGTCTAAAGTTTAGGAATGCACTAACTGATCAAATTTGACAGAGACAGTGAATTTTAAGTTAATAAACTGAATTTTATGCATAAATAAGTAAATGTTGTGTCCCAAGCTAATCGTGGAGCTCACATATCCCGCCTTCCACTAGAAGCTGACCTTCCTCCCTTGACCCATGCTGCCTCTAGAGGCTAGCAGCACCTTCTCCTCAGTTTGGACAGAAATGGGCCTTGTGGATTGTAAACAATGCTGTGTATTTCTGAATGGCACATTTGTGTTCTTTGTTTTTCTTGGCCTAAGTGTGCTTTTACTGAAGACATGTCTGTCAGTCACTGCCCTTCGCTAATAAGCTCCACTAAATAGGCTCATAGCCTGGAGGGACATGGGTATGAAATAAACTGCTGTCTGTAACAGTCTGACATTTAAAAATATTGCTTTAACTATTTTTCATATATAAAATGTCACAATATGATAGTGAACAGAAAAGTATGTGCTGTCATTCTGAAGAACGGGCCTTATAGAACATTTGAATGATGCCATTTACTTTCCTTTGAGAGTAAGTGAATATCGAAAATTACAGTCATTTTAGGGGAATCAAACATTGCATTTTCCAGTTCACATTTCATTAAGATACCTTCTTCAATTGGAAGCTCTTCTATCAGTTCTTAAAGTCCAAATTTCTGTGAATTTGGAATTCTACACAATTCCAAAGCCACATTTACTTTTAGAGTTTTATGGTAGTGCCCCCACTTCCAAAATTTGTTTTAGTTATTTTTCTGCATACCAAATTATCTGAAAACTGAATTGGCTTACTTAGAACAACGAACATTATCTTACAGCTGTCATAGGAAGGGAATCCAGGGTTAACCGGATGGCTCAGAGTGTCTCAACAGGTTGCCATCAAGTTGTTGACCAGAGTTGAAGTTCTATCTCAGAATTCCTTTGGAACCGAAGGATGTGCTTCAGATTAACTCAGGTGGGATCTAACTAACTGGGCTAGGCCCTTACACAGGGCTTCCTAGGAGCACAGTGGCTGGCCTGTAGGACAAGAGATCCTAGAAGTGAGAGGGAGCACTAGCACCCAGATGAAAGTGAAAATATTTTAGTAACCTGATCTTGGAGGTGATTTCCAGTCACATCTGCCCTGTGCCATTCGCTGGAGTCTAGTCACCAAGTTCAGCCCACCCTAAAGAGAAAAGAGTTGGTGAGGATGTGAATAACAGAAGGTGGAGACCATTGAAGAACATCTTAGTAGCTGCCCACCATAAGGTGAGAATGCTCATTTGAATAATGCCATTAGTGTTGTTTGCAGTGTCATCAGTTTGAAAGTCATCATATTATAGCACTCACTGAGCACTTTCTGTGTATCAGGCTGTGTTCTCAACTCTTTTCTTGGATTATCTGACTTAATAGTTTTGTAAAAATGTTTTACTCTTTATTAAAATGTGATTTACTATTGATTTAAATTGTGTTAGCAAGAAATGACACACAATATCATGGCAATTTAGAGGGAAATTATTTGGCATTTAAACCATCAGACCTGGAAAATTTAAAATTCTGATTATCTGAAGTGTAAACTATGCTAGAAGGCTGTAAAGGGAAGTAACAAAGTGGAAGGCAGCATGTCTTTGGGGGGTTTCAAAACCCACTGATAATGTGTGAAAATTTCTCACTAGTTTAAGTAACTATATTTTGTTGATGAGTCAAGAGGAAGGTAGTGCAGTGTGTTCATGTATTATTGTCATCTGTTTCTGACTTTCCGGACTGTCGTCCTGGGTGAAGACCTCATTTTTTGATAGAAGATCATTATTTTATCGAGTTTACCGGTCTTAGAAAGACATCTTAGTGTAAAGAAAGGGTATTAATTGCATGACTGTAATTTCTTCATTCACTCCTACTTTGAAAGTTAAGTTTTAAAAATTGAAATATGGGATAGTCTTCTATGATATTAATAGAATCAAAAGTACAGTATAAGCAAGTTATAAAAAAGCCACTAAGTGTGTTCTGAATGGTTATAATTTTAAGTTCACTCTATGTCTTCAGTCTTCTAAACATTTTAGTAATTAGAAATACATGAGATATATTTCTAGTTCCTAAAATCACAAGTAATACCAGTTTTTATCAACTTAGTATCTGACGTATCTTCTGTCCAAAGTATATTTCTATAGCAAATTGGATGGGGGAGTGAATAGAGTATTTTGTCAACATTGTTTGGGGCCATGTAATGTTCAGGGTTCAAGAAGAGTTCTGCCCTTGTTGGCGAGCAGCTGCTGTTAATCTCTGTAGACACAGCCCTCCCCCTTCCACTGCTGTGTTGTGGCTGCCAGTTTGCTGCCATGATGCTCACTGTCACCTGAGGTTGCTGTGCCTTCTACTCGTGGTATTCATGTGGATACCTTAAGTCCCCCATGACTTGTAATTGCTTTTCTTTTGTCTTTTCCAAAATCAGAAAATAAGGAACATGTCCTACATATTTTACAATGTATTGATGTGCAGTGTGTTCTGAGGAAGACTTACAGGTTGTATTTTCATACAATTTTCTTTTGATCACTCTCTGAATCTGTTCAGGGTCCACATGCACTGATCTGGAGGATGCTGTCTCCTGTTGAAAATGTCCAAGGAGGCAGTAGCTACTAGTCAGCAAGAATGATGGTATTTATGAACACATGTGAGACCCTTTATATAGATTCTAAGAAGTCTTCCTCTGAGGATCCCACAGTAGCGATGCTTTGAATATGGGGTGAGCTTTTGTAAAGAAAGCCTGCTTTGTTTTAGCCACGGGCCTCTAGCTGCTCTCTAAGCTGCCTTCTATTGAGCAGCAGCTCCTTGCCTGAGACCACACTGAGTGTCTTCTCTGTGAAGTTCTCTTTTATAGAGGTAGCATTTTCAACTAGGGATCCATGAACCTCCTGAAAATATGTCATTCCTGTATATGTACCCTTTTCCAAGTCAGGAATCATAGCTTTAATCAGATCCTCAAAGCATCAGTAACCTGCAAAAGGTTAAGAACCACTGCTTTGGGGGTAAGTTCCTCTTTCTGAGGTTCTTCTAAATCTGTCTTGGGGTTTGACACCACCCCTCTCCAATCCCACATCATGAGTCCTCTAGACGTGGCTGCAAGTGCCTGAGTGTGTAATGTGGATAGTCAGTACTCATTGCTGTTCCTCTAGAGCCCTGACCAGCTAACCACCATTTCCTGCCCCCAGTTAAGGAAGAGTCCCAAGTAGAGCCTCACATGGCTCTCAGTAAATTGCATGCCTAAGACCGACTTGCAGTTGCTTAGTAAATAATTTAAAGTCTCAGAATTACATGGGAAATATATACTTTTTGTATTGATTTATATTCATATCATTTAATATGAAAACAACCCTACGTTATATAGCGAGTAAAGAATGTACTGTATTATTACTATTTTAAATTTGGGGAAACAAAAGTCATACAGCAAAACAGTGACACTGGGGATTAATGATGAAGTTGACTCTTATCTCAGGGCTCTAACTAAAGCAATTCTCAGTTTCCTGGCTTCCTCACTCTGGGACTAAAAATGGATTCTTAACAGTATTCACAAAATAGAGTTTCTGACTTTGCCTCTTCTGAGGGTGTGTGACTCTTTTCAGATCCTGCAAAACAGTTAAGACAGTCCCCAGATGGTTCAAGAACTGGCCTCCTAGGAGTCTACCCATTTCCCCCCACCCATTTCCATCTATGCCCACTATGTTTGTGGAAGGTGCTGAGGGCTACTCAAGCTACTAATCTCAGTTTCACCTCTGCAGCTTTCCACTGTGAGTGTCAAGTTTATCTTGCTTTTGGATCTCATTTGCCCTGGAGGAACCAGGCAGGCTGCCCCCCCCCCCCCCGTAATAAGGCTGATAGTCATCTTAGGGAATTCAGATTCATCACCCTTTCCTTCTATCTCAGCACATTCTTCTAGATCCAAAATTAGAGGCTCTGGCTGCCCCTTACCTTAGTCTGCTTCCTTTCAGACTGATCTGTATCCTGGCATGTAAACAGGGCTTAAACTCCTGCTGGGATCCTGCTAATAGTCACTGCAGACTGCCCAGCATCCTAAGCTTCACCTTGACTTAACAGGAAGGGTTTGAAGCTCAGTACTCAACCGATTATCCAGCTGTGATTTTTTAGCTTCCAGATGTGGAAGTCATGTCACGCCTCTACATAAATCATACATTGGTACGACAGAAAAGAGTTGTTAGAGCCCAGGTTGCAAATACCAGCATATGGATATGTTTTCCTTTGGCCCATGCAGAGCTTTGAAAAATTTCACAGTAGTGTCTACATGGAAGATTTTTCTTTTTTTGCGTAAATGTCTGGTTTTCCAGCTTTATTGGAAAAGTTATAAGATGTCAAGCACTAGATCTGCATTCCTGTGTGGCAAATGACTGGCTGCCCATTCGTAATGGGGCAGGTGGGCTTCGGCTGGCCAGTTCCCACTGCACTTGCCTTGGCATCTGTGTTACTGGCTTGGCCTCTGTAAGCACCTGCATGTGGAAGTCTGTATCTCGAATACTTTCTTCAGTTTATTAGTGACGAGAGTGAGCCTCAGAGACGGTGCCAGCGCTCGCTTGGACAGTGGCCCCTGGTCCTGTGTGGCGGTAGCAGTGGGAGTGCAGCTAGTGTGACCCAGGAGCTGAATCTTAGACTTTTTAATCTAGGTTGAATTCATTTAGGTTTAAAACCTCAAATTACAGTAGTGTGAAATATTTTTTTTTTCAAATTTAACTTGCTTTTATAGAACTACATTCAATTTAACTGTTGTGCCGTGTAGGATATTATTGGTGTACTATATAGCATACGTATACTTTCTATGTTTTTAAATGTGGCTACTAGAAATTTAAAAATCACAGATGTTCAGAGAATATTTATTAAGGACGTGCTAACCTGCCTGAGGGCACAAAGCTTGTGGGTGGCAAGTCTGGGATTTGTCAGCAGATCTCCACCATGCTACGTTTTCTCTGTCATTGAAATGTGCTCAGCTTTCCTCTCATTACAAACCCTTTTCATTATAACATGGGATCCTGCAAAACTCCTACAGGAATTTGTTTTTCCTCATTTTTTACATAGTATACAACAGAAACATGTAAAAGAAAATTTAGCATTGTGTAATCAAAGTTTTTTTTTAATTTTATTTTAATGGTACATTTTAGATGTACATAGGGATAACATTCATCACAGAGGATTTGTGCCTGTACATGATATATCTTGCTGCCGTTCCCATTTAATATATTTTAAGACTAAAATATAATGCATTTTAGTCTTTATTTACACTTTCACTTTCTCCCACCAGAGAAACAACATGGTATTTAAACATGTGTGTCCAATTTATTTCACTTAAGAGTATGGTCTCAAGATGCATCCATCTACCTAGAAATATCTCAAGCTTATTATTCTTTACGACAGAGTAGTACTCCATCGTACAAAAAAAACACATTTTCTTTATCCATTCCTCTGTTGATGGGCACTTGGGCTGTTTCCAGGATTTAGCTATTACAAACTGTGCTGCTATAAAAATGGGTGTGCCTGTATCACTGTGGTTTGATGCTTTTAATTCTTTTGGAATGATACCAAGAAGTTGAATAGCTGGGTCAAATGGAACCTCTAGTCCTAGTTCCCTGAGGAATCTATGCACTGATTTCCATAGCGGTTGCACCAGTCTACACTTCCACCAACAGTGGAGAAGAGTTCCTTTTTCTTCACAGGCCTTCCAGCATTTGTTTTTTTTTTTTCTGTGTGTGTGGTGCTGGGGATCCAACTCAGGCCCTTAGGCTTGCAAGGCAAGCACTCTAATCACTGAGCTAAATCCCCAGCCCCCTAGCATTTGTTATTGGCTGATTTGTTGATAACAGCCATTCTTTCTGGAGTGAGATGGTATCTCAGGATTGTTTTAATTTGCATCTCTTGAATGACCAGTGGTACTGAACATTTTTTCATATGTTTATTTGCTGTTTCTCCTTCTTCATTTGAGAAGTGTCTATTCATTTCAGTTGCCCACTTTTGGATTGGGTCTTTAAATTTGGGGAGTCTGATTTTTCTGAGTTCTGTATATATTCGAGATGTTAGTCCTTTGTTGGAGGAATAGCTGGCAAAAATGTTTTCCCACTGTGTGGGTTGTCTCTTTGCTCTGTTGGTGGATTCTTCTGCTGCGCAAAAGCTTTTTTAATAAGATTAGATCCCAGTTGTTGATTCTTTGTGATATTTCCTGGGCAACTGGGATTTGTTCATAAAGTCTTTGCCTACACCTATGTCTTCAAGAGTTCTGCCTATTCTATCTTCCAACAGATTTAGTGTTTCTGTTTTAATATTTAGATCTTTGATCCACTTTGATTTTAGCTTAGTTCATGGGGAAAGATACAGGTGTAGTTTTAACCTTCTCCATGTGGAAAGCCAGTTTTTCCAGCACAATTTATTAAAGAGGCTATCATTCTGCCAGTGAAGTTGTTTGGCCTCTTTGCCAAAGATAAGGTGACTGAGAGTTTTGGGCATGTTTCTGCATCTTCTAGTCTGTTCCATTGTGCTGGGGTCTGTTTTTTTTTTTTCCCCCAGTACCATACTGGTTTTATTACAGTAGCTTTGTAATATAATTTCATGTCAGGGGTTCTGATGGCCTCTGATTTGCTTTTGTTGCCCAGAATTGCTTTTGCTGTTCTAGGTTTCTTTTCGTTTCAAATGAATTTTAGGATTGTTTGCTCTAATTCTGTGAGGTATGCTATTGGTATTTTAATTGGAATTGCATTACATCTGTATAACAGTTTTGGGAGTATGGCTATTTTCACTATATTGGTTCTTCCTACCCAAGAACAAGGGATATTGTTCCATTTTCTGATATCTTCTTCAATCTCCTTTTTCAGAGTAGTGTAGTTTTTGATGTCTAGATCTTTTACTTCCTTTGTTAAATTGATTCCTAGGTACTTCATTTTTTTTGGATGCTATTGTGAAAGGTGTTGTTTCCCTAATTTCTCTCTCAGTGAGTCTGTTATTTGTGTACAGGAATTCTATTGATTTCTGAGTGTTGACTTTGTACTCAGCTATGCTGCTGAATTTTGTTATCAAATCTAAAAGTCTTTTGATGGAGTTTTTGGGGTCCTCTATATAAAGTATCATGTCATCTGCAAATAATGATAATTTAACTTCTTCTTTTCCTATCCTTATTTCTTTTATTTCTTTCTCTTGTCTAATTGCTCTGGCTAATGTTTCCAGAACTATATTGAGTAAGAGTGGTGAGAGTGGACATCCTTGTCTTATTACGGATTTTAGAGTGAAAGCTTTTAGTTTTTGATCATTTAGTATGATGCTGGCTGTTGGTTTGTTATAGATGGCTTTAATCAGGTTGAGATAAAGACTGTCTATTCCAATTTTCTGCAGGGTTTTTATCCTGAATGGGTGTTGGACCTTGTCAAATGCTTTCTCTGCATCTATTGAGATGATCATATGGTTTTTGTCCTTGGCTCTGATAATATGGTGTATCACATTTATTGATTTGTGTATGTTGAACCATCCCTGGATCTCTAGAATGAATTCTACTTGGTTGTAATCTATAATCTTCTTGATAATTTGTTGCATTCTGTTTGCCAGTATCTTATTGAGGTTTTTTGCATCTATGTTCATTAATGTGATTGGCCTGTTGTTCTCTTTTTTCGTTGGATCCTTCTCTGGCTTTGGTATCAGGAATGCTTGCTTCCAGGAATGAATTTGGGAGGATTGCTTCTCTTTCAATTTCATTAAAGGGTTTGAGAATTAGTGGCATTAAATCTTCTCTGAATTTCTTGTAGAATTCAGGATTGAATCTGTCAGGACTGGGCTTTTCTTTGTTGGTAGGTTTTTAATTACTTCCTCAATTTCAGTGGCTGATATTGGGTTATTTAGAGTTTTCGTATCTTCTTGATCCAGTTTTGGTAATTCATATGTATCTAGGAATCTATTTCTTCTGTGTTTTCAATCCTAGAATATAGGGTCTCAAAGTAGGCATTAATGATCTTCTGGATTTCTGCAGGATCTGATGTGATTTGACCCTTTTCATTTCTAATTGTATGAATTTGAGTCTTTTCTTTCCTTTTTTTTGTAAAGTTGGCTAAGGGTTTGATAATTTTATTTAATTTTTCAAAGAACCAGCTCTTTGATTCATTGATTCTTTGTACTGTTTTCTTATTTTCAATTGCGTTAATTTTGACACTGATCTTTATAATGTTCTCCCTTGTACAAGCTTTGGGTTTAACTTGCTCTTCTTTTTCTAGAAGCTTGAGGTTTAACATTAGGTTTAACATTAGGTTGTTTATTTGCGCTCACTCAGTTTTTCTGATATGGGAGTTCAATGCTATAAATTTCCCTCATAGGACTGCTTTCATTGTGTCCCATACATTTCTGTAGGTTGTACTGGCATTGTCTTTCAGTTGTAGAAACTGTCTCATTTCTTCTTTAATTTCATCTCTGACCTGCTGATTGTTCAGGAGGGTGCTATTTAATTTCCATGTGTTTATGAAGTTTTTGTGGTTCCTTCTGCTGTTTATTTCCAGTTTCACTGCGCTATGGTCTGATAGTACACATGGGATAATTCTGATTCCTTTGCATTTACATAATGTTCTATGAGCTAGTATGTGGTCAGAGAAAGTCCCATGTGCAGCTGAGAAGAATGCGTATTCTGATGTCATGGGGCAGAATACTCTGTATACATCTAGTAGGTCCATTTGTTCAAAAGTTTGCTGACTTTTTTTTTTTTTTAAGGATTAGCAACTTCTTGGGGCTGGGGATTTAACTCAGTGATTAGAGCGCTTGCCTTGCAAGCACACGGCCCTGAGTTCGATCCCCGGCACCACAAAACAAAACAAAACAAAACAAAAACAAAAAAAGGATTAGCAACTTCTTGATGTACTTGATGACTATTTTGAGTAAGAAAATGACTCAAAGACTATTGTGAGTCCGTTTGCAAAATTATTATAATTATTGCTTATCTGCTAGTGCTATATAATATCCTCAAATGTGTCCTATCTATAAACACTGGTCTACTATTAATTTTAAAATAGGATCAAAATAAGAACAACAAAAACTCACATGCTCAAAACCTGGGTACATACAGCGTCATTCATGCAAGGGGTAAACTGTCCAGGAGCAGCTGGTAATGATGGCTCTCTGTTAGCCATCATTCATACCTATTTGGCACATCATTTTTCCACTGTGTACAGAAAGGAGGTCATTTAGAATTACTTATTTTTAAAAATAGAATTGCAAAAGGCCCCCCAACTTGTCTTTTACTAAATTAATTTCCTGAAACAAGTTTGCAAACCCTAGTCTGTAAATGCTGCTGCTAGCAGGAAGGAGTCAGTATACTTGAACACTTGAGAGGAATGTTACAAAGTTAATATAAATATTTTGGTGGTTGAACTTACTCTAAGATTGCTACTAAGCTGAAATTTTGTGATTTTTAAATTCTGGGGTATTGTCTTAAGTGAACAGTTGTGAAAATGGGAGTTACCTATATTGAGTCATGTTCAGCAATTTATTATGCATCAAAGTTTCATAGTAAATTTTGCTTTATTATATATGAAAGTCATCAAGTGCAGTGATATTCTTAGAGTTGACCATTACAATCTTATTAACTTTACTTTTATAGTGTGTGTTGATTGAACTTACATTAATCTAAAATTTGCATCTTAAAAATTATGATTGAAAAATTAGCAAATGAAATGTTTGTGGAAACAAAACTCTGTGCCAGTTAATGTTCTAAAGGAACAATGTTCTAAACTGCAATGGGAGATTAAAAGCAAAGATCTTCAATTCAAGACTTCTACTGATTCATCCTGGCTCCCTCTCCCAACAGTAGCTAATTATAACTGTGAAGTTTTGGAGGGAAGCTACTAAGAAATTGCTAAAAAAAGGTGTTAGCAGATATTAGGATATCAGAAATTCAAGAAGATGTGCTACATTCATTTCGTTTGGACCACTGGCTGCTAAATTGTCAAACTATTTGAGATTATAAAATTACCACTTAGGTTTCTTTAATTTTTTTTTTAAATATTATAGTTCATTTCTGGAAATTAGACTTTAGCTATAGGATAAATGTCTTTTTTTTTGACAACTACTTTTTCTTTAAAATAGTGTTTATTTTAGAAAGTTCAGATTCTGTTTTCTTCAAAGATAGCCCAGCAAAATTACATATTAATTGTTTAGGATATATAAATCTCAAGAAGGAGTGGTTTGATGCAATTTATGTAAGTAGTCCCGTAAAGATATGGAACATCAATATGATTAGTTCTTGTCGTGTAGTGTTTTCCAAATCTTCAAGATTTACAATAATGAACGTACAATAACAGATACAATCATGTCTGCAGATCTGTAGTTTGGCTGTGGTTTGGCTATTCTGGGCTCAGCAGGGTCTCACTGCCTGGGCTCGGGCCCCACATTCCTCTAATCTATGACTGGAGTTGAAAAGCTTGCTATCTGGGATGATTTTCTTGTGGTAGGTGACAGGGACAAAGGAGAGCCAGTGTTACTACCTTTAAAGTAGTGTGTTGTCGCTTCTGGTCCCATTTCACTGACAAGTCACACAGACAAGCCCAACACTGATGGGATGCTGAAGAATAACAGCAACGAGTGCTGCAAACTGCATGGCGAGAAGTAGATGCATCCTTCCCACTGTGCAGGGCGAGGAATTTGGAATGATGGCCCCATTTACCAGTCCATTTCAAAATAGTATATAGTATAAAATTAAATTAAAAGGCTTCTTTACTTGAAGAATCATTTTACCATGACTCGATACAGACTTTTAAAAATATTTCTACCAAATGACATGGTTTTAGTCACATTTGTATATATCTAGGCCGAGGACATGACTTTGCAGTGAGCAAACGTCTGGAATAAATTATAAACAAAGGACAGTACATAAAATATTTCATTTTATTCAACAAACATTGACCATAGATCTCTTGGAGGATGTGAATTTGATTATTCAACTGGTACCATCCAGAAGACTGTAAGTGAAGAGTTCTGTCAAAGGCTTCGGATGTTTATGACTACTCTTTCAGTGACCTAAAATGAATAGGACAGCTTTACCAGAGTGTTTCAGCACTTAATGTGCCAATTTTAGTAGCAAAAGAAGATATGATTAGGCATAGGATTAATTTTTATGTACTAATTTATGTAAGTGAAAAAGAAGAACAAGTTAAAGTGTGGAGCTGCAAGTAGACTTGTACATTTTAGATTTTCTATTAACTTTTCATGAACATATGTATGGGAGTTCAATGCTGTAAATTTACCATGTAGGACTGCTTTCATTGCATCCCATACATTTCAGTAAGTTATATTGGCATTATCATTCAATTGTAGAAACTGTCTAATGTCTTCTTTAATTTCGTCTGTGACCCATTGATTGTTTAAGAGGATACTATTTAATTTCCACGTGCTTATGAAGTTTTTGTGGTTTCTTTTGCCATTTATTTCCAGTTTCAATGTGCTATGGTCTGACAGTATGCATGGGATAATTTCGATTCCTCTGCATTTACTTAAGCATGTTCCGTGAGCTACTATGTGGTCTATTTTGGAGAAAGTCCCATGTGCAGCTGAGAAGAATGTGTATTCTGATGTTGTGAGGTGGAATGTTCTGTATACATCTACTAAGTCCATTTGTTCAAAAATTTGGTTTAGTTCTGATATTTCCCTGTTGATTTTTTATCTAGTTGATCTGTTTGTGACAGTGAGGTATTGAAGCCCCCATTACAATTGTATTGGTGTTTATTTGGTTTTTCATGTCCATTGATATTTATTGTATATAGTTAGGTGTGCTGGTATTTGGTGCATATATATTTATGATTATCATTTTTTCTTTTTGGAATGTTCCCTTTACAAGGATGTAGTGACCTTCTTTGTCTCTCTTAGTCAGTCTTGGCTTGAAATCCATTCTGTCTGCAAATGGAATAGCTACCGCTGCTTTTTTTCTGGCTTCCTGTTGCATGAAGTATTGTTTTCCATCCTTTGACTTTCAGTCTATGAATTTTGTTTTGAATTAAATGTGTTTCTTGTATACAGCATATTGTTGGTTCTTGCTTCTTGATCCATTCTTCCAGTCTGCCTCTTTTGATAGGTGAATTGAGACCATTTATATTGATGGTTATAACTGATATATGTTGACTTATCCTTGTGGTAAACATATGTAATGTCTCTCTTTTATAAAATATGTTGCATGTTCACTGAGACTCTTATAAAACAAGTGAATTTATATCATTATTATTTACTTGATAGTTTTAGCACCTATCATGACAACTATATATTTATACTTCCTTGGGAAAAGATTTTGGATAATTCATAGGGAGAGATGCTTTATTATTCTTTTTAGAAAGTTATGTGATTTTTAAGCAGTTTCTTGAAAATATTTTTGCTTTTCAAGTTACCTATTCATTCTTTC
Organism: Hystrix cristata; assembly: GCA_004026905.1. NCBI lineage: Eukaryota > Metazoa > Chordata > Mammalia > Rodentia > Hystricidae > Hystrix > Hystrix cristata. The sequence continues at coordinate 121,118 of PVJO010001250.1, read as the reverse complement.
CATATACTGTGAGAGCTCTGATTATCGTGTGTATATATGTATAGAATATACATTTGTGTAACTAGTACTTTATTATATTGGTCTTCTTTAATAAGATAATCCTAACAGTGATTTGTTTACATTTTTACTTTTTAAATTTTGGTTTTTCATGTCTCATCTCAAGAATATCAGAAGCTGAAAATGGGTAGACATATGTAGACTTGATTTCTAAGTAGATGTTTCCTTTGAGTCGTCTTGACATGCTTTTTGTGCATATTGCAGAAGAAGAAATAAGAAGAGGCAGGTTTTTTGACATGATCACTTATGTACTTTTTGTAAATAGTGCCTGTTCAGAAAATTTTAAATGAGACTTGTAGATTCTTGTTAAATTCTAATAAATTAAACTCAAAATGCTTTATGAACCCAGTAAGCAGATTGCCAGTTCCCAGTATAGTCATTCTGTAAATTAAAGAGCTGCTTCTTAACATTAATTTTATTTCTTTGGAAATATGTTGTATGGAAAGAAAATCTAGCTTTGTTTTATCCCTGATTTTTTTTTTAATTTGTTTTTTGCTTTAACATTATTTGCTTAAAGTTTTACTGATTGCTTAATTCTTTTTAAGGGCATAGATCTCTTTCTGGTCCTCCTTATCAACAAATGATGTTTTGAATTTTGAATTATGTCTCACTGGATCACATGTACTGTCTCAGGTCAGTTTTGATGCTGAGTCATTCAGAAACTCTAATGGCATGATATAGCTACATGGATATGTTTTTCATACAATTGTGTTCACTTTGCTTTTTAAGATATGGAAATATCCTGCATCTTACCAAGCTCTATTTTTATTTCTAAATCCTAATCTGAGTTGCTAGAGATAACAGCTCTCTTCACTTGATCTCTTGAGGGGACTAATACAGTCATTTCTATCTGGTATTCTTGCTTCCAACCTTGCCTCCTACACAGGAGTGCAGTAGTTTACAAATATTATTGTTTGCAACGTATAAAGTAGGTAATGTTATTTTCCATCTCTCCTTGAAGGGCATTCTAGCTCTCCCTTTACTTCTCTGTTGTACTTCTCTTTCCTACTTTCAGCCCCATGAGCCTTTTCACTGTTTCAGGGACACCCCAAGCTCACACCCTTCTAAATCTCTTCCTGCCTACTAGTCTCACCATCTGGTGTTCTCTAAGATCTGTGAATCAGCAGTTATTCTTAATTCAGGACTTTCCTCAGATTTGAACTACGTATAAAGGCTTTTTCCCTCTAAAAAAGCAGCTGTATCTTCTATTGCTGCATAACAGATTACCCCAAAATGTAACACCTCCAAGCAACAAAATATAAACATTTATTATTTCCTGCAGTTTCCTGACAGTCACGAATCCAGAAGCTGCTTAGCTGGGTGGTTCTGACTCAACTCAGGGTTTTCATAACATTATAGTCATTCTGTTGACAGGGCAACGGTCTTCAGGGAGAATCCACTTCCAAGCTGTTGACGTGGCTCTTCCTCACTATTGGATGGTCACTGCCATTTCTCACAACATGTGCTCACTCTAGATTGCCTACATATCCTCATACCACGGCAGCTTTCTTCCCACCAAGTGAGGGATCCAAGAAAGAAGGAGTCCGGTGTGGAAGCCACATCTGTTATAACCCTCACTTAGGCTGTGTGCTGTTAGTCACAGAGACCAATCCTGGTATCGTGTGGCAGGGGCGCATACTGCAGTAGGAATCTTTGGAGGTAGGGATCACTGGGGGCCATCAAGCCAAGGGCCAGAGCAGCCCGGCCACACCCAGGGAGATGTAACTAGTTTTGGAGAAGTCTGCACCTTTCACACTTTTATCAGTCAGTGCTACATCTCTTTCTTTCTATTTCAAGGAAATACATAAACAGAAAAATGAACATAGTTCATCCCACTTGAGCAAATTAGCCTACATTATTTTCTTCTTTGTATTTACTATTACTTGAAATCTCATTTTGTGCCACCTTGTTCATTGCCTATCTGTAAGATTGTAAGGACTTTCAATGTAGAAAACAAGTTCTATTCTAATTATTGAATTTACAGCAATGTCTTAAATATAGTAGGTGTCTATTTTTTGATAAATGTGTAAACAGATTTGCCTTTTCAAACCTGTTTTGGTTTAGATCTAAAATATTCCCCAATATTTAGCTCAGTGGCAGAGTGCTTGCCTAGCAAGTGCAAGGCCCTGAGTTCCATCCCCAGCACCAAAGAAAAAAAAAAAAAAGAAAAAAAAAAAGCCCTCAAAAGTTGGATGTTTGGAGATGGATCCTGGGCAGAGGGGTGGGTCATTGGAGGTGTGACTTAAAAGGGTATATTTTCATCCTTGTCTGCCTTCTCTCTCTGCCTCCTAGCTGTCATGCTATGAGCACTTTTCCTGCACTGTGTTGTCCTGCCATGCCATTTCTGCCTTAGAGACAACTAACCATTGACTGAATCCACTGAAACTGTTAACCAAAATAAACTTCTTCACCTTTAAATTTCAGGTGTTGAGTATTTTGTATTACTGTTGGGAATACAACTAATACAAAGCCCTGATTTTTATTTGAACTATTTTGTATGGAAAAATTCTCCATTTTTCCAAATATTCTAAAATTGAGTATACTAAATATAAATTTCATTGGCTTCACTAATATTTACAGACTTGACACAGAAGACACTGTGCTAGATACTGTGATGTTACAAACACAAATAAGACATGGTGGCTCTTTCAAGGGGTCATTTTAGTAAAGAAAAGCTCACTATAGTGTGGGTCATATGAAAACAAGTGAAATGAAGAAGAAAAAGATGACAGGACTGTGGAAGTGTGAGAATTGGAGGTGGCTATGCGATAGAATGCTCTCTTCAGGTCTTAGCAGCAGTACAATTATTATTTTATCCCACTAAATTTTGTTCCTGTTAACATCCTCATAATATAACAGGTGAATAAGCCATATTGTTTGAAAAGAAAAATTAGGAAACCTGGTCTATATAAGCAGAAACAGTAAATTATTTAATTATTTATTTTAAAAATTGCCTTGTGGGAATGACTAAAAGTATACTAAGTGTCTTTTATTATACATGCTTGTATAATACTAAGTGTCTTTTATTATACAAGCAAAACAGTTTGCTCATACATTAAACAGCCCTATTTCATTTAGAATTAGTTCTCAGAGTAGTGACAATTTTTATAGTATTCTTTGCTATTGTCAGCTTCTTACTGTAGTCATTCTGTCTCCCTCTCGCTAAAGTTGTTGTATCTGCATCTAGGTTTTTTTCTTTTTGGGGTGGGTGCTGGAGATTGAACTCAGGGCCTTGCTACCACTGAGCTAAACCCCACCCTTTGTTGCATATAGTTTTGCTGTAGATTTGAAAAGAAAATAACCAACTTTGATGGAATTATATATAATAAGAATGAAGAAGACTACTACCTTCCCCAACATTTTTCAAGTAATTGTTAATTAAATGTTAATGGAAGTTTTATTTTTAGTTTAGCTCTCTGTGGCCTATTTTTACATGTACATGATACCTATTTTTTTTAACGACTTTCTTTAATAGATTAAATATCATTTTACTTAGGTATTCTATTTAATGTTTTGTCTCTGATCAATATACAGCAGTTGGCTTTGGAGTAAGACTGCACTATAGCTTTCCCAGGTTTTTGTTTTCTCTGCTTATGAAGTGTTGAACTTTTCTGAGGTTAATTTTAAAAAATCATATCGTCCTCATAGTGTTGGTATAAATAGTAAATGAGTATATTATGGGTAGAATGTTACTTGACTGTTTCCTTCCTTGGTCACTTCCCACCCAGACTGAAGTGGGTTCATTTTCCCTCACTGAGTCCGTTGTGACAAATGCCATGGGAAGCAGTGCCCATAATGATACAGGACACTTTGTTTCGACCAGGATGCTGCGATTTATCACCTGTAGTGGAGGGCTGGACCAGAAAGACCAGGCCTGCACACACCGTTCTTCCCAAGATCCTGAGTGTAACTCGGGGGTGACCTCAGTGGACTTCCACTGCAAAGTGGTCATAGGAATGCAGCTCTATGGAAAAAGCAGAGTCCAGGACTGGCCTTAGAATTGAACTTGTTTTCTTGGTTTCCTTCAGAGATTTGATATGCAGAAGCAGGTTTAACTGCTGTGTGGTATTTTTCTCCCTCCAGGGGATTTATAGCAGTGGAAGTCAGAGAGAGTCTTCTCAGTCTTTGAGAACAATAAGGCTGTGGATAGTTCATGGAGGATGTACTGGTCACTATAGATACTGAAGTTAGCCAGGCACTCAGAGCAAGGAATGTTTTAATTAAAGCTCCACAACATCTGTTAATTGCTTACATTTTTCCACTCCTTCACATATTTTCTCAGGTTACCCGCCCTTGTGACTCAGTAACAAAATCAGTGAGGTCTGCATCCTCTTTTAGTCATGAAGCAAAACTGGATTGTCCGCCTCGATTGTCTGACCCACTGCAGAGAATCTCATCAGTGTGGACCTCTTCTTGCTGCCATGTGCCCTTGTTTTTACCTTGGGCCAGTTTCCACTGGCTGCCAGGAACTTGCTACCATGACCAGCTCCTTCATCCAGCTTGCTCTTTTCAGAGAGTGGCATTTCTTGTGTTCACTCATCATCCAGGCCTTGGGTGGAGTGTGGAGACTCTGCTTGTTCTTTAGTTTAAATTCAGCTGAAATTCACTGAGTGTCTATTATGTGCTGTACACTGAGTTAGGCCCTTATAGCTAACACAACGGATTAAAAGAATGAAGCTCTGAAAGTTAATGTGTCCAAAGTGACAAAAGTAATAAAGGATAGGAGAACTATTCAATCAGACCTGCTGACCCCAAATGCAATTTTCTCTCCACAACTGAACACAACTTCCCGGTTCCCCAGATGTGCCACGGGGTTGGGAGTCACTGGTGGTGTCAGCTGGAAGCCTTCTTTGGGTCCTGCCTGAGACTGTGTTTCTGGAGTCGTCCTTCACGTGGCTCAGGTGACTGCTGTGAGTAGTGTGCCCCAAGCACATTTCTGTTATTCATTCTGGCTCTATGTTGGCAGCCCTGGCCGGCAGGACGAGGGAAAAGGTGTCCTCTTTGCCATTGACTTCGAAAGAACTGGGTTTAGAATAGATTTGGCACCTTAGGATAGAAAACCACTAGTCAGTGAGAAGAGAGAACTTATGAACTGTGTATTAAAAGTGGGGAAATGTCCTTGACTTCATTTATTTTCAGAATTTATACTCTGATCTTTAATCTGAAAAGTGTTGCATTCAATAAATATGCATCTTCTTTCAAATTATTAAGCTATGTGTGTCTTCTAGACAGATCACAGAATTTAAAGATTTTAAATAACTCATTTAATAAAAGCTAAGCCTGTTTAATAAAAAGGTGGTTTCTTTGGATCGAACAGAATTGGCAATTGTTGCTCAATTGTATTATTGGAAGAGAATATGAAAATAATTTATTTTGAGTTTCGCCATGTATTCTTTTAATTTACCTTTGACTCTGTGTTTGGCAAGGTGGGAGATTACCTCAGAGAGTTTACTGAAACCACACTGTGAATACCCAGATCAAAGAGATGAAGAAGCTACTCACTTCCTCATGATTTGAAATGTGTATAGACCTGAGTTCATATTTGAACTCTATAATTAAATTTGTACCTGGGTAATATTTGGTAAGTTATATAGCCACTTAGCCTGTGCCATTGCCTATTAAAATAAATACTATACTTGTTTTCTAGAATTATGAGTGTCATAAAAGTATCTATAATGTGCCTAAAACTTGGCAGACATCTTAAAAAACTTAGCCCCACTCAACATTTATAGTTGGTGAAATACAACTTCTAGGAAAACAAGTATTTACCTTTCTATTGATGAGTTAGAAATTTCATATACCAAGGCTTCATAGTTGAAAATTAACTATATTTTATCAAGGGTTTTAAGTGACACTTAAAAAATAAAAATGGAAATGACATGACGCTCCAGCAACCCCTTCTTAAGATCTCTAGTAATGAAAATAAGTTTGGCATATTATAAAACAAGAAGGCATTTTTCTTTTTCACATGCTGTCTATTTTGGAATGGTCTTTGAAAGACTGCCATTTCCATTGTTAATTCCTTTTACTCAGAGAATATGAACATCAAAGCAGCAAAACTCAGTTAATTGGAATAATTGGAAAATGTAATATTTTGGTGACTTTAGTTGTATGTAGAAAACAGATTATCTTCTCTACCCATGTGATTTCTGGTTCTGTATTTAAATCATTCAATTGCATGCGATTTTGTACTGAAAGCTCTGGGTCTTATCTTTTTTTCCTGAAAAAAAAAAGGAAATAAATTAAATAAAATCCATTTTGTTTCAAGTTGTGTTTTTCCAAACTACATTAATTGCCTTATTCACTGGTAAGATCGACCACCACTGGAATCACTGAATCTCATCCTGACTTGATAATGTGGATGAGATACGAGGATTTAGTTAAATGTGTCTTTTTCCTCAGATATAATAGTAAACCAGCCTTCTGAGTAGATTTGGCTCTTTCTTTTTCTTCTAGAAACTGAGTGGGAGAAAACATCCCACTAAGTGGAGGGATAGTTAAAAGAGCATCATCATAATTGATGTGGCAGGAAGTTAAAAGATTTATGATAGAGTCTAAAATTTTAAAGCGCAGAACATTTTAAAAGGCAAAACACAGTATTCATAATTTCAACAACTAGACAGAACACCTGCACAATTTAGGTGTTTAGTCTTTATTTATAGAATCAAAGCAAATGAATGGCCATTTCTTTTTCTTAATATGAATATTTTGCTTCATGAATTCTTATTTCTACTTTAAATTTTAAAGAAGTCATAAAAAATAAGTAAAAGAAATAAAGCTTCTATTTGTGGTTTAAAATCTATATTTATATTGCAGTCTTATTAAGTATACGGAAAAAAGAAAAGATTACTTTAAAAGTTTTTATTGTGCAAAATGTTGATGCATAAAAAACTACATACATGTTTTCAGAATTCAGAAAAATATTTGCTCTGAAAGCAAATTTGAAAGCCACTTAGAAGCCACATTTTAAGAGAATTTTTTTGCTCTATTTTCTCATGAGCAATTTTTAGTCACAGTAATTATTGGTGGTTTACTTGTTTTCTTTTTTGTCATCAGGGAAGGAAAGAAAACCTAACAGGACAAGGTATCCGTTTATTATCAATGTTTTTTTCTCTTGTACGGATTAATTTTGTAATCACTGACATTGTAAGAAAAAGCTGTGAAAGTTATTTTAATTCTATAAAGCAGTACTGCAGATATATACTTTCACTAAAAAGTGATATTAATATATTTATATTAATGAGAAATTAAATCATAGCATTGTTTCTTAGATTTGAAGATAAAAGAACTGTAAAATTATTTTATTTTCTATGCATCAGTGAAACATCAGGCTAGAAAATTTTAATATATTCTTTTTTTGGGAGAGTACTGGGGATGGAACTCAGGGCCTTGTGCTTGCTAGGCAAGTGCTCTACCACTGAGCAAACTCCCCAACCCCACTATATTCATGTTAGATTACATCTGTGTTCTTCTCAGAGTCGTGGAACTCTGAAAGAATGACAGAAACACTTGCTTTCTGCTCCATCCATATATGTCGTATACATTCCATTATTACAATGGAGAATTTCCTTTCTGCTTAATAGGGATTTTTATGAGACCTTGCCCATTTCTCAAATGACTGTGCTGTTTTTTTTTATGCATTTTATATGAGTCCGGCTCTACTGAGTTCTGTTGGTAGTGTGGCAGATTCAGAGGATGTCTCAGTCTGTTTAGTGCTACTATAACAGTATACCTGAGCCTGGGTATTTTAAAAAGAATACAAATTTGTTTCTTCCAGTTCTAGAAGCTGGAAAGTCCAAGATTGAAGGGCTGACATCTGGCATGGACTTTCTTGCATGTACATGCCAGATGTGTGCCCTGCTGTCAGGTTCAGTGTCAGGACAGGGGAGGGAGAAGTGATAGTAGCTGGAAGGTTGGTGTACTCTAGAGGAGGTGATGGCTTTGCAGACGCAGAAAGCAAGTTTCTGAAACTGGTGGCTGCCATTACTGATACCTTGGATCAGGGATAGTGTGCCCTGAAGGCAGAGTTTGTGGCCTTTGATACACCCCCTCTCTGCAGATGCTTCATGACCGGAAGGCCTGAAATGGCTCCAGGATGCCTGGTCTTTCCCTGTTGTTCTTGCTGCCCCTGGCCTGTACCTCTTTGGGAGTGTGGGTCTTCAGGAATCCACCTTTTCACGCTTGATATCTCTCCACGCTTCTGCTGTCTCCCAGCACCCCAGTCCTGTCCCGTCCTGTCCTGTGTCCTTGCATTCCCCCATGTCTCCTAGTCCACCCGCCCGGTTTGGGTTTGGGGGAGGTCTTTCCTCAGGCTTGCTTCTCAAGGGGAACCTGCCAGGGATCAGGATGGGGCGGCCATTTGCAGCCAAGATGGCAATATTCCCAATTCAGTAAAGTTGGATGTATTTCTAAAGCCAAAACAAAGCCACAGAAGTCTTCTATACTCCTCAAAGTCTTCAATCTATCCAGTACCAGCTCAAAAGCCCAAAATCTAGAGTCTCATCCAAATCAGAAATAATTGAGACTCAAGGTACAACTCATCCTGAGGAAAATTTCTCTCCATCTGTGTGCCTGTGAACTTAAACGAACTACTTGCTTCCAAAATACAGTACTGAGAATGGTGTAGGATGGGAGAAGCAAAGTGTGACTGGCCCCATATTAGTCCAGAAGTCAGCAGGGAAAACAACAGTAAGTCTTGAAGCTGGACAATAATCTCTGTTGACTTGATATCCAGCTTCATGGGCACACAGGCAGTGATGTGATCCCTGAGGCCTCAGGCAGCCTTGCCCTGCTAGCTCTCCTAGGCTAGGTTCACCCAGCAGCACTCATAAGTTGTATTCTCATATCCACAGCTTTCCCAGGCTGGAGTTGGGTGCGGGTGGCCCTAGATTTGTGTGGGGTCTTGGGGCTTGCTCCACTCGGCATCACCCTAGGAGATACTCTGTGCTCACTGCAACAAGGCTCTACCTGGACCCCCAGGCTGTCTGATGTAACCTTTGAAATCTAGGTGGGCACTACCATGGACTCATAGCTTTGCATTCTGCACACCTGCAGAATTAGCACCACGTGGGCCCTGCCATGGTTTATGGCCTGTACCTTCTAGAGCTGTGGCAAAGACCACATTTCATAGGGGAAGGGGGAGGTGGAAAGGGAAAGGAGAGTGGGGGAGACAGAGACGGGAGAGGGTAAAGGGCAGAGGGAAAGGGAGAGAGAGACTGAGTACAGTGCCAAAATTTTGAGAGCAGTGTCTCCAGGTGGTCCCAGGCAGTGACTGCTGTGGTTCCACAGATGACACTTTGAGAAATTTGCTCTAAAGTCTCTTACCACACATAACTGTTTTACTGAAGACTTTGTTTCCAAAAGGTTCCTTTTATAGACAGGTTTAAATTGTAACAGAAGGCTTTTTCTTGTCTTTTGATTTGTGTGTGTTAGTCTCTGAACAAAAAGATAATAATTTTCCATTTTTTGCTTATATGATGCTGTGTATTCATTTAAGATAACTGCTTAGTGTGTATTCCTAAGGTTTACTTACTGCTTTGGATCAGAGCTGGACTTCTTCTTTTCAATTCTTAATTTATACATCTGCGGTAATGAAGAGATGGATTACTTGTGAGTATGGTGGTTTTTAGTCTGTTCCTGAATAAGTAATAAATAGTTTTATTCTACTCCTGAATAATTAACAAAATTATCTTCATTAAATTTAACACTTAAAAGTGGATCCTCTACAAAGGTAAACTAAAAAATTACCTAGTGCTTTCTCAAGTTTCTAAAGCAAAGATGAAAGAATCAAATATGAACATTAAGTAAAAGTTGTCCTAATTTTCTTGTTTTTTACTGCAGCTTTATTTGGGGTTATGGGGTGCCAGCTATGGTGCATAAAAATTTTGAAGAATGACTTGAAGATAGTAGTCTGTATTCTTTCTCCTGGTCTCTTGAATAATACAAATTTACTAAATATAGGCGTTTCCTTTTCTTATGAAGTAACCCTTCAGAAATTCAGAACAATGGAACAAGACCATAATAAATCACCAAAAAACTGGAACATGTTTTAATAAGATGTACTTTTAAGTACTGTACATGTGAGATGAGCTGATGATTAAAGACAGGTCACTTGATCTCCTAATAAATAGGTAGAAATAATTTTTAATTAGCACCTTTTTTCACTCACCAATTATATGTGAATTGGATGTAAAAGTTCTTTATGTATAAACTGTAAAGGGCTATAAAAGCATAGTTCATTATGATTACTACTAAAGTATGTTTTAAGGGATTTTTTTCTTGAATATCTAAACACTCATCTACAAATACATTTAACCGCTTAGTGATAGGTTTATTTACAAGGTGATAAATAATAGATTTGAAATCATTGGTGGAATGACTATTTGCTCTTCCTAAGAAATTCTGAATTACAGCTTTTCAATTTGGAAAAACGGCAGAAAATAGAGGTGAAAGTCCAGTAGCCTAATGAGGCTTGGTTTAAGGGCTATCATTATAATTAGTTTGACCCTCTACTGCTTAAAAATGAATATGGAGCAAATAATAAATGTCAGCTAGTCATGACCAAATTGTGTGAGTATTGAATTGGCAGACTCTGGAGCTAGTAAGGTTATTCTGTCCTGAACTTCCTGTTTTCATTTACCTCGTAATGACTCGCAGCTGTCAAAATAATTGTTACTCTTTTTCAGATACTTTGCAAAAGAAAAAGGGCTGCAAGCCCATGAGCTCAACAGAGGGACTTAAGCCTTTCAACTGAAAAGATGTTGATCCTCTTGTTCTTGTCTTCTTTCACATCCTCACTGGTTCTTGGTTCTCCTCAGTCCCATATTTCCCTGAATACTGTGTTGAGCTCTGTGATCATAAACATTTATCCAGGTCGTTTTGTTATTCCCATTCTGTGTCCTTGCCTGCTAAACCTGATACGAGAATCAAAATATTAGAGTAGGAAGAGGCCTCAGGAATTATTTGGTAAGGCCTTTTATCTAATAACATAAAAGTTGAGGTATTAAATACGTTTCAGGTTAAAAATTAAACTGGATCTTTGGACCTCTAGCCTTCAGCCCATTCTACCATCATGAGTGATCTTTGGAAACATGGAATTATCCATGTGCAGAACCAGGCTGTCCACCATGCAGAGTTCATTTTCCCCCTTGTATATAGAAGAGCATTAACAGGGAGAATGAATGGGAACACATATAAAATAGGAAAAACCAAGCAAACACACTCATTAGACCCACTACAGTTAGAGCACTTGTATTTTTATGCATTTGCTGCTTTTATTTTCCATTCACTGTCAGAAAGGAATAATGTCTTTATGTTCATAAGTCATCTGTGTAGAAAAGGAAAACCCCCATAGTGGACATTGTAAACATGATACAAGGTCTCAGTTTACATAGTAATTTTCAAGTTATTGAAACTCATAGGTCACAGAGCAGAAATAGTCGTCTTTTATCAGAAGCCTATTCTTAAAAAACAAAAAAGAGCTTTTCTCAACATTTATTGAGAGTATTCAGATTTATTGAGAGCATTCAAAACCAATTTGAAATGGATCATGCATTACAAAGGCTACCATAGTTGCCTCTCAATTCATGATGTGGTTATAGCCCGATAAACTTTGTGTTTAAAAAAGCCTAAGTCAAATGCACTTAGTACACCCAACCTGCACAGCATCATAGTGTTCAGCAACACTAGACACTTTAAAGCAGCAGTTTTTTAATCCTGAAGATCATCAGGAAGCTTCAGCTGTTTGCCTCCAGCAAGTATCATTCAGCACTTCACTAGACCAAGAAAAGATAAGAATACAAAATTCATAATACATGTTGTACTGAATGTGAATCAGTTGCGTTCACACAACATTGGTCAAGGACTGTCTATATACTTTCTCCTTACTAGAAACATTCATTTTTAAAATCATAGATCTTTAGTATTAGACTCCACTTTCCAACTTCTTCATTTTGTTGCTGAGGAACAACACTTAGGAGAAGTTTCATAGTTGTGAGCCCAGAACTGGTTAGTGTCAGGCTGCTAAGAACAGAAGAATCTTGGCTCTGGCTAGTGTTATTTTCCTCAAACTACTTGAAAATTCTCATTAAGCTATCTCTTGGCACCATCTGTTTCTGTTTTTCTTTTTCCCTTTTTTCCTCAGGCCAGTCTACCTCAGTATCATTTAAGCTATTTTCAATAGATTTTATCAGAATTCTAGCTTTGGAATAGGCTGAAAAAGAAAAATTACAAGTCTGCGTAGAATGCTGATATCATCAAAGATGTTTTTTCTTCCTTTTAGCATCTAGTCATACACTTTTTCATAGACCCCTACACTTTACTGATTTTACTGTGCTTCTTTCAAAACTCCCAGTGTGCTTTGCTAAATAGTATGGAATATATTCTCTGCCCTTTGTATAGAAATTTTAAAAGTTGGCAGTGAATTCCTGTGCGTACATTGGTATAAGTCAGCATGTCAAAGTCTCTTAAAACGGGACTCTTAGAAATCTATTTTAATATGTAACCATTTACATGTTTCATATATAAGTTGTATGAGATAAAATTTGATGGAAAGAGTACATCATCAGCGTCATGTTCTGCCTTGGAGTGGTTCTGTTTGTGAGCTTCGATCGTTGAATGCTCAGCAGGTACTCGCTGTACCAGGTGATGCAAGGTGAAGTGATCGTGAGCGCAGATTTATTAAGACATCAGCTTTCTCACTAGCAGTCCCACAGTGCAATGGAGGTGACAGTTATAAAGTGCAATGAAAATAGTGTGGATGTAGATATGCAGAGGGCCTTCCGGGATAGTGGAGGAGGACTGTTTGCAGTGCCGGGGAGCGGGGCCTCTGGGACCCATAGCAAAGGCAGACCCCCAGCTTGCTTTGCCATCTGATGGCTAGTTACATGATGCAGGCCAGAACAGTGGAGACATCTCAAGATGCCTTGTGAGAAAAGCTTCCTTAAAACCCTCTAAAACTGCAATTTATCAAAAGTTTCCTACTATCCACCCTCAAGTTTACCCTCCTTTTAGTACTGTACCCCTTCTTAAAGGATGAATAAAGGTAATTCTAATATTTGACCTCCAAGGGTCTCACCCAGTGATCTCGGTTTTCTACTCCTTAGCACTTTTACATACTCGGCAGGGATTAGTTATTAAAATTACCTCTTTGCTCTAACAAAGCACTGCCTAGTATCTTGTGTAGAAGGTATTTTATTCAGTCAGAGGCACATACATTCTTAATAAACTGTCAGAAAAGTACTTACGCTGCAGCACATATGAGGGAAGAAAAGAATTATACAGGGGTCATACAGAAAATTTCTGTATCTTTCAGTGTTTCTGGGAACCTAAAACTTCCTTTTAAAAAATCTCTGAGTTTTGACTTAGCTATACTCATCTCAGAGTAGAACTGAAAGTGTGCAAAAATGAGAAGAAAATGCAGGATTTCACTGAGAATTCCAGTCAAGCTGGTGACATGGATTTTCAATATCTGGTGTCAGATTTGAACCCCCGCCCCGCCCGGCATCTTGACTTTTCTTCAGTTTTCTTGTAACATGGTTAGTGTAAGGACTTAGATAGTCTGATGGAGGTGGGACCTAAAATGCCAGAAAGAGTGAAGAGATATCTCTGGAGGGCAGGCAGGGATTTACTTCAGAGGGGTCCTCCCTGAGATCTTAGACATGTAAATGGTGGGGAAAACAGACCTTCTTGGCAGTAACCTCCCAGCTACCAGCAGTGTGCATGTGTCTTAGATTACTCGTGTGCTTCTCGGTGCTGTCTTGGTATCCCCGTCAAACATTAAACATGTGTAGAATGGAATGCCTGATGTACTTTTCCCTTCATCCTCCTGGGCCCTGGGAACATATTTCACCCAGTACCTAAAACAGAAATGTTGGCATCAACCTTGGGTCTATTTCCATAGTGTACTTCAAATCAGCCACTCAGGCATTTTGATTCAGTTTCCTAAAAATATTTTGCTTCTGTGTGTTCTTTCCCTCTGTCGGTGATTACTGCATATGCTCACATGTAAGATGAGGTTCCCTTCTCCTTGCAAAATCACCCCTCAGAAAAGAAGGCGTTTTGTATAGGAATCAGTACAAAGCCTCTGCTATTACTGGGTGCTTTCCACACTGCTTTATTTCAAACAGCAGAGCACTGTGTGAGGAAGACACATTGGCCCCAAATGACCTCTTTTAATGTGGCTAGATATTTATGGAGGGCACCTGACAAAATCTTTTTTTTTTTTTGAAGGCTGCAGTAACATTTAAAATAATGTGAGCATTTATTCCCAGGAACGTGTCCTCACAAGTGCAAATACAAAGTGGCTTTGTAAACAAGTCTTTTCACAAAACAAACAAAAAGAAATCAGTACATTCAGGAGTTGGGGATATAAAAGAAAGCATGAATATGCACCTACGTGACAAATGATGACCCTGCTGATTTTTACCAAATCATCCCTCCAGAGTAGGACAGGGTTTCAGGGATGGCGTCTGGCAGAAATCCCCCAAATACCTTGTTTTAAGTGAAGATAAATGTTGTACAGAAAATTGTTAAAACAAGTAAAAACGCGATTTAAATTGACACAGACATAGATGTCAGGCTTGCATATGAAAAGTTTGAATCAAGTTGTTTTTGAGAGATTTAAATGTAGGGAACAAGTGACCTATCTACTTACGATTTACATTGCACTATTAATTTTATTTGTATAACTAAGAATAACAAATGCCTTGATTTTATATTAAGAACCTTGATTTTATATACTTGATTATATATTTTAAAACTTGATTTTGTTTAAGTTTTTGGTGAATCATCAAATTATACAGTCACACAAGTACATAAATCGTGGATTGAACTCAGGGTCTTCACACTGAGCTACATTCTCAGTCTTTAAATTTTTTTATTTTGAGACAGGGTCTCACTAAGTCGCTAAGTTACCCAGGCTAGACTTGAGCTTGTGATCCTCTTGCCTCAGTCTCTCAGCGTGCTGGGATTAGGGGTGTGTTCCACCATGCCCTCAGTAAATTTTTACAAAGCAAACACTATAGCCAGCACTCACACCAAGAATCGAAACATCGTCTTCACCCTCAAATGCTTCCTCTTGCTGTCTTGCAGTCACTGCCTGGCCACCTCTCCCTGCAACCACCACGTCTGAGGGTAAATAATATGCTCTCTTCTGTCACCATAGATTAAATTTGCTTGTTTTTGAGCTTTTTATAAACAGAATCATTCAGTAAGTACCACTTTGCTGTCTGGCTTCTTTCCTCAACATTTTGTTTGTGAAATTCATCTGTACTGTTGCGTTGTGTTTGCTCACATTGCCGAGTAGTATTTTAGTTTTTGAACGACCTCAACTTACCTATTTTAGTATAATAGGTTCTTGTGATGGTTCTAGTTGGGGACTACTATACATAGTGCTGCTACTAAAACTCTCCTATGTGTCTTTGGTGAATAAATGTTAAGTATTTGGTCGAGCACATAAGTAGGAGTGAGATGCATAAGTCAAGGTATGCCTTCATCAGCTCTAAGAAACACTATCGGTTTTCTGGAATGGTGGTAACAGTTTGCACATCCATTAGCAGAGCATCAGGCTTCCTCCTACATGTTCCTGCTTACTACTGACATTTTTTCTTTTTTTATGTATGCTATTTTGATGAGAAAAGTGATATTGTACCATAATTACAATTTGCATTTCTCTGATGACTAATATAATTGAGCACAGTTTCATTTTTAATGGTCATTAAAATATTATTACATTTCTTTTTTTTGTCTTTTGGGGTTTTTTTGCTACAGTCTTTTTCACATCCTTGGAACAACATTTTTATAGGGTTGTGTTATTGGCATTATTGGCAAAACTGGAGATCAAATTATATTTGGACGATGAGGAAACATTAACCTTCTTCATACCTTTTATTTTTCCTTTTTTGGGGGGGAAGTTACTATGATGACCTTCTATTTAATCTATCAAACTCTGTCCTCACACTCTCTACTCTGTCTTCTACACATGTAAAGCTATTTTTACAAGCATGCTGATCTTATCAGGTCTTCTTTGGCTCTATCTCATTCATTCTTCTCTGCCTCAATCACCTAGCTTCCCATCAACTCTATGTGATGCGTAGTGTTTATGGAGCTCCTCTATAAAAGTTCATAGAGACTGGGACAGGCACATTTCCTAATTACTCAAATTGCCAGGGGCATATTTTCAGGTTTTAAAGTGAAAATTTGAAATTGAAAGTTAGGATAAAGGTGGGTTGCTTAGGTGTTCCTGCTAGATTTGATGCAGAAGCCAGTCTCTGCCATTCTAACCTTTTATTGCAGGTATTCTCTGCAATAAAAACCACCTAAGGGTTGATACTTAAGTACTGAGTATTTGGTTGTTCCATCTTGTCTTTGTAGCCTTAATTGAAGTGTCCACAAGCACAAGTTCCCATGGAAAAAAAATTAGATGACTTATGGAAATTGGATGTTTTTTCTGTACATCAAATTTTGAAGAGTATATGCATAACTTCAAAGATCTACTACAAAACCAATGCGCCTTTGCATATTTAGCCTGCCTTAAGAGTACTGCCTCAAAGTACACATCCATGTGTCATTTTAGGCGACCAGAAACAACCTTCTGTCTCTGTTCCTATATTTGTTCCACTTCCATTTCCACCTATTTTTCTTTTCTGTGTTATTTCCTGAAATATTGTGCTGTCGTGCTGTAGTCCAGGTGGAATCTGACTGCCATATAACAAGGATATTTAATTTATTTTATTGTAATAGTACATTTTAGATGTACATAGTGATAACATTCATCATAGGGGATTTGTACCTGTACATGATACATCTTGGATAACAAGGATATTAACATAAAAGGTCTACTTACGTCTATCTAGCTTTGAGTAACTTTTACATCTGTTACTGTGCGTCCTGAAGTTTCTAACCTATATGCGTAACAGTTATGCATGTCTTCAAAAATCTCGTTTTGCTTTGTATTTTCATGAAGCAAGAGTGTATCATTCTCCTCAGATTTTTAAGAAAGGTGGTTTAAAAATCTGTCAGCTCAGCAGACCATTAAGTCATCCCAGCCCACCTAATCTTCAGCGATTGTCTTCTGTTTTACCTGTCTTAGTGTCTGCTCGTGCCCTGAATTTATTGATTATATGCTTTTTATCAGAGCAACTCGTACACTTTGGTGTCTTTCAGGATGCCTAGAACACTACGGGGCTTTAATAGCATAGCTCTATGCAGCCGAGGAAAAAAATCTTTTCAGGAGTCGTCTAGAGATCTTATCTGATAAGACTGATTATTAGAGCCCAGCTTACCACTTGAAAAAAGAGGCAAAAAGAAGACTAGTGTGCAGAAATATATCTTAAGTCAGCTAGTACAATTCTTGTTTGAAAAAGCCAAATCTTAATTACATGTAGATGGTGCCACGAGGAAAAGCCCAAGAATAGTTTTATTTAAAATAGAAAAGGCAGTTAAGTGCCAATTCAAATCATGGTTAAATTTTCCACTTAAACTACTTCATAAACTGTATGCCTTAGCAAACTTAAAAACAGACACTTGTGTGCACTATTGTAGAAGCTTTATTATGTAGTAAAAAAAAAAAAACCAAGCACTTCAATTTCCATGCAGTAGAAAAATATCTAATCGGACTGTTTTTTTCCTTCAGCATTCTGAAAGCATTTGTATTCTAGGACTGCGATTTAAATCTATGAGCCCATATATCAACAGATAAATTTATATTTAATCTTAACTTTTAAAAATCTTTCTGTTCTCTGGCATATGTGAGTGCTAAATGAGCCAACCAGTGTAAGAATTCAATTTAAAATCCTGGGGCATAAAGAATGTCAGGCAAATGAGGAACATAGTGAAGTATCTTTTAAGTACATTCATTCATTGAGTAAGTCTAACTGACTATTACTAGATATTAGGGACTGAAGGATTGTGTCTGAAGCAGTACTGAGGGATTAAGGTAGAAATGAGAAAGTAAAGGGAAATGGCCAGTCCCAGTCTTTGAGGCTGTTAGTTTATTTATTCACTCATCCATCCATCCATCCATCCATCCATCCAACATCTGTTGAATGCCTGTGATTCAAGGTACTAGAGATACAGTAATTAAATCAAGCATCAGTTCTTGACCACAATGAGCTTTTATTTTAGTAGGACAGACAACAAATAACATAAGTGAAAAATATAGTAGATAATGATCAGTGCTGGAGAGAAAATTAAATCAGAAAGGAGACCGGAAGCATTGAGGATGGGAAGAAGGTCACTGTTTTGGATAGGTTGTATGTAATGAAAGGTGTCTTTCAAGGATCTGAAGGAAGTGAGGGAGCTAGTCCTCCAGAGACTTGGAGAAGGAAAGGTGACAGGAGGTACTGAGATGAAAATGTGTCTTGTACACTCAGGAGTTACAAGGAGACTGTGGGGCTGGAGCAGGGTGAATGATTGGGTAGTCGGTGAGGGCTCTGAGTTTCACTCAGCATGTGATGGGAAGATGCTGGGTGATATTGCTCCCAGGCCTGGGTCTTAGTTATATGGGAATGTCTAAGCTAAGAATGAAATTCCTTTCCAAAGTGTGAAGCAGACTAAAAAAGTTGTACTGGAAGGTATTTGTGTTAGTTTTCTGTCATGATAGTGAAATACTCAAGATAATTAACTTATGGAGAGATGATGTGTATTGTGGTTTACAGTCTTAGAGTTTCCCGTTCATAATCTATTTGCCCCGTCCAGTTTTGAGGATGGGGGATGTGGCAGGACAACACGTCATGGTAGGAATACACAGCAGAGCACAACGGCTCACATCACAGAACAAAGAGAGAGACCACGGTCTTACGGTTCTCTTCAAGGGTGTACCCCAGTGACCTAAGGATGCTTAGCGGCCCTTACCGCCTACCCTCTGAAGGTTTCACCACCTCCTGGGGATCAAGCCTTCAACACATGGTCCTGGGGGAACATTCAGGATCCAGACTATAGTGACATGAAACTGGGCTTGCGTGAGAATGAAAAGCTAGACGTAATAGTTTAGGAGTCACCTGAAAGAAGTCGTGAAGATGGATGCAGAACTGTGAGGAGACTTGAGATGCTTGTCCTCCTGTACCCCTCTAGGCTGGAGAGAGGATGCAGGGTGAGTCTTAAATGTTAATGTGTTCACCTGCTTCGATTGATTGATGAGTAGATGGATGGATTGATTGTGGGCTTTCTAAGTAGATCCCTTGGATTTTTTCCCAGGATTTCTAATGAAATATAGTTACAAAAGAAGAAAGAAAACAATTGAAAACATGTTATCCTTATGTTGAACAGTCAACATAAGGGGTATGGCCCAGGGGCTGACCGCTCCCTTACTTCTGGCAAATTAGAAACACGATCCAAAACTATTCTTAAAGACTATAATAAGTAGCTGCAATTTTAGGCTTAAAAAAAAAACCCAAAACCTAAAAGTATTGTGTTCTAGGAACTACATATGTTTTCAATTTATTTCCTTTCTTGGGGCCAGGAAGGTCATCTTTCCTGCTGTCTTACCTTCTATTGAAAGCACAAATTTGTTCATTGTGATCACATACAAAATGATTAAGTTACTTCTATACCTTAATGTTTTCTCAGATTTAATTGTGTGACTTTCCTGCTAAGTCTGGATTGTTTGTTTGCTTTGCGAAGATAAAACTTCATGTTGTAATCAGAATGGAAAGGAAATTTATAGGCTGTTGCGGCTGCCAAAGAAACATTGCCCTCTTTGGCATAAGGTGTTAAACTTCACAGTGTTTTTTGCCTAATTTTAGAGTGTTGCTTTCTAATTCTGACCATTTTACTCTAAACTGGCAAAGATACATATTTCGCCCAGAAGTGAATGTGTACAGCTAATTTCTTCTGTGGTTATTAGATGGAAGTCAGTTAAAATGGAAAATTGCTCTAGGAAGCTGTCATGTTTTTTTAACTCCTGAGTGTGTTTTGAGAGGAAATAAAACTTTATTCCATTCTTCACTGCATGGAAAATGTTATACTCTTTTCAATAAACAGGGGAGGAGATAAGTATTGTGGATTTTCTTTTTTTTTTTCCTCATGAGTCTGTGTTTGAACTCCTATTCCAGTTACAGTTTTACTCTGCATTAAGGAACTTGAAGGCTGAGATTAAACCATTTTTTTATATTTATTTTTCCTTAGACTCTCTTGAGGCCATGAGAATATTCATTAAACCCCATTTTTGTTGCAGAGATTCTAGCAGTTCATCTTGACTGATGTCCTTGACTTCAGAGTATAAGGAGAAAAATAGAGATAGGTGACAAGGATTGATTAGCGATTCTCCTCCTAAGTGAAACAGTGAACCTATCTAGATAAATCACTAGCTCAAGAGCCTGCGGAATGCATGGTGAAAGAATTAAAGGTGCATGCGTGCGTGTGTGTGTGTGTTTATGTTAAATAGATTTTCTAGAAGAACCACAGGACATAACGATTCTATCCTGTTTATTTTACTATCCTTTCATTTTTGTAAAAAAATACTGGAAGTTTTTATTGGACTATGGGGATGATTATTTAGTTGCCTTTTTTGAAGGATTTTTCCCTAAGTAAAGAAAATAGACCAATATTGTCATTCAAGTCAGTGTATATAATAATATTCTTATGATTGCCATTGCTTTGTTATTATTAAACTTTAGTTTTATTATTAAACTTTAGGATTCATGAGACATCACTTGATTCCTTCTTTTGCAGTTCTAAACCATCATACCTATGTGAAAAATATTTTAGCATTTTACAGTGTATATCATGCACCAGTGTTCTAAGCATGGATTATAGAAATGCCTGTGTATGTCCAATGGGCTGCTGTTCTGGTAAACCCTTAATGAGTTGAAACTATTATAAGTTGAAAATGCATTTTTACACCTGACCTGCTGAACGTCATAACTTAGCAGCAGGACACACTGTGGAGTTTGACTTCATGGCCCTCATGAGCACTGGTCAGCTGGGAACTATAGCTCACTACCACAAGCCAGCATCACAAGAGAGTATCATCACATATCAGTGCCCTAGGAAAAAATTAACGTTTAAATTGCTGTTTCTGCTGAACATGCATTGCTTTTGTAGCATTGTAAAGTCAAAAAATTAAAGTCGGTGAACTATCTGTGTATTTCCAGATTTAGCTCTAACATTGACTTAAAGATCTTGATAGCTACTGTTATTATCTACACACAGCACGTATATAAAGATGCTGAGCTACAACATCTCCTGCTCTAAAAAATGGAACTGATATTTAAACCCAGGCACCATGTGTGTACTTTCAGCCATTATATCACCACCTGTCATTTCCCTTTCTTTTCTTCCGCTTCTTGCTAACATTTTCGGTTCCTGCGTTTGATTTCCATTCACATTCACCTCCCATTATCTAATGTGATTCCTCAGCTTTTAGTTTAAGGCTCCTTGTTTTTGTTTTTTTTTTCCATTTCTGAGCCCCATGAACAGCACTTCTCCATAATCCTGTCACTCATTGCTGCCTCGTCCTTTCACCGCCCTCCAACGTGCCACTCTCCAGCCCTCAAGCTGTTTCTCACTTCTTAAGTTGTACTGCTATAATAATGTCTTACCAGTTCTGAGTAAGACAGTATTAATATAAAGTCTCCTCATGGCTTCTGAATATATCCTTTATTCCTGCTCGCCACACCTTTTTTCTATTGTATTTGCAGAAATACATTTATCTGGTCAGAGGGGTTGCAATTAGTGATTCCACTGCATGTGTTCATGCATATGCCGCAGATTTCCCAAGGTCTTTCAATGTTGACCACAATCACAAAGATGTTTGTGTTGTGTGTTGTCCATGGGTTTTTTTAAAATTAGTTACCAAAGTTTATTACTATGTATTCTAGGATCTCCTGGCTCTCCAGACACACTGATGTGAATGGGTTGAATGTGTAAATTCTCACTGAGTATAAGACTGCTCAAGGCAGTCATAGGACTCACCTTAATAAATGGGTACTTCAGACAGAACAGAGCACCATCTCCCACCCTCCCACATCATTCTTCTCATACAGATCTTCCAAACTCCTTCTCTCTTTAGTTTAGTGTAATGGACTTTCCCTTCTTCTTGAAGATTAAATCATGCTGATGAGTTTTCTGCTTGCTTAGCCAAAAATAACCACTGCTTGATTGTTGTGTACCACAAAACATTGACAACAGTGAGTTTATGGTGATTGTTGCTGTGTTATATTAAGTAAAATTTTCACAGAATTCTAATTTTAAATTCAGATTTTCCCTCTATGCTTGACCTTCCCTAGTACCATTTAGTGTTTAGAACCTGATGTGATGGAGGATGATGGCGAGCATCTGTCCCCCTATATTTGCCTTCTCGACTGTGCCGCTGCTTAAAAAGTCTTACTGTTATTGTTGCGCTGGGCTTGTTGCTCCCTAATGGCCCTAACGTCCATTCAGGAGACCTCCAGACCTCCCTGGCTGCCACTCCAGCACTGTTCAGCTGGAGCTTGACTACCCTCCCTGCTGCTTCCCTTGACAGGGTTGCACATCCTGCCGAAGGCCAGTCTTACTCTGCCCAGTGAGTGCCGTCGTCCTGGCACGTCTGTGCTCCTGGATGCTTCTGCCAGGACGAGCCCTGGTTCTCCAGCTCTGACGGGAAGTGTCCGGGAGCACAGAAGCCTTTTCTTTCCCACTTAAGGACCCTGTTCTTCCTTATGTTATGTCGTGATGTTTTGATTTATGCCTTCTCCTGACTGAAATTCTCGAGGGCTGAGTGTACCGTTTAGAGCTTGGCTTAGTGAGCTGCTATAGTACTAATCTTTATCCTTTTCCTGTCTTACTCCAAAAAAGTCATTCGAGATGGGTCTATTAGTATCAATCCAAGAAACCTCTTGGTTTGAATAAGCAGTGGATTTAAAACCTAGCTTTTCAAAGTACAACTACATTTAGGTTTCACGCCTTTGTCCAGTTAAGAGCTCCGTAAACATGGAGTTGTGTTTAATTCATTTACAAAGTCGCTCGTGGCGCAGGGATGATCATTGTGTGATTGAATAAACACATGCCAGTGAAGGAAATGGGACAGGGGTTTATTGCAATGACTAGCTGAGGACAAGGAGAACATGAGATTGGGGCAGGCATGCCCTTAGGGGACAATGCCATGCCAGTTTGGGTGGTCACAAGACATAAAAGAGTTATAAGCAGAGATGTTAGTAGGTGAGTGAGCAGGAATTAGGGCTATGAGTAGCACATGGAGCCTTGGAAATGGAAGGTGTACATAGGATGACTAGGTGAGAGATGCAGTATGTAGAGAAAGTGGAAAACCCAGAAGGTGATGGCTGTGGAAGGAGAGCAACAGTTGCTAGTCCCCTGAAGCTGTGACAGTGGGAAGGGGAGGAAGAAAGGTAGGGAGGGGCTGTAGCAGGGCTGGGGGAGGCAAGTCACTGGGACCATGACAACTTGGGGCAGCTGGTAGTGCTGGGATCATTCCGTGTATTGTACACGGGCAGCTTTGATTGATGATGAAATTGTTCATAGCCATGGGGAACTTGGGTCTGGTAAAATCAGGGCAACAGGTTTGGCTTAGCTTGCCGGGGAATGAGATCACACTTGACATAATGCTGAACAAACAGGATTCAAAGTGTAGGTCAGGAATTTAATTTATCCTCCCTTGATCGCCTGTTCAAACCACATTGTGTAGCTGAGTTCTCTGTTCTTGGATGACACTTAAAACAGAGTTGGCTGCTTCCTTGGCTTCTCTCAAATTTTAAAGAAATAGAAAAGCTTTCAATAGCTTGTACTTATAAACAGAGTCTGGTCTGGTCTGGTGCAATAAACATATTTTATTCATTCAAAGGTAGGGGTTCTATCTCTTGCAGCTTCTGCTTGCTGCAGATGTGAAACCCAAGTGGGGAAGAGAGCTCTGATAGGCTTCTTCTCCTGGTTCCCCTTTCTACACTTCCTCCCCAGCTAACCAGGCAACCCGGGTTTTTCAGAGGAGATGGGTGGGTAGAGAGAAGGGAGGGCAGGAAGGTCTTAGAGAACTGACCTGGGTTTGCCATTGACTTCTTTTGGCCACGGCAGATGGTGAACCTGACTCATTCTTTTGTGGGGCATTTTTGAAATTCCTTGAAGAGATCCTCCTCCCTCACTTCTATCCTTCTCTCACCTCTTTGCTTTGACAGGGCAGGGTGGGAACACACTTGTCTTTCATCCCAGTGGTGTGCTGCTGAGGTTCCTTGCTTATTGTTCCAGGCAGTCGTAATTCAGATGCAGATCAATCTGGCTCTACACAACTCATGGGCTGAGTGGAAATACTCTTCTCTAGCCCACCAGAGAGGCGAGAGCATGCGATGTAGTCATGGGGGTAGCTGCTGCACAGACTGTGTTGAAGTGGGGAAAGTGGAGAGGAAGAGACAGAGAACTTCACAGAGACACTTGAGTTTAAGAGGTAGGAGAAGGAAAAGTCACTGGTGAAGGGGGCTGATATGTCAGAGTGCTTGATCTACAGAAGGGGAGACTGTCTGGGTGTCGGCCCAGAATTCTGCCTATTAATGTGTTTATCCCTTACCCAGAACGTGGAACTTTTAATACTTTTGCTTAATTGTGTAAAGACCCTACACTGCTTTAGTCCTGTTTC
Organism: Hystrix cristata; assembly: GCA_004026905.1. Lineage (NCBI taxonomy): Eukaryota > Metazoa > Chordata > Mammalia > Rodentia > Hystricidae > Hystrix > Hystrix cristata. The sequence goes on along the minus strand of PVJO010001250.1, from coordinate 96,502 downwards.
GGAAATTGATGTTAATTTGACCTTAGGCGAAAAAAAAAAAAAAGAATTTCTAATTCTGTGAAGACAAACTTTAACTCTTCTTTTTTCCAGTTGTATATGAACACAGATCAAGATTAGAGAAATCCTTACAAAAGGAAAGACTTGAACATAAGAAAGCAAAGGAAGGTAGGTAAATAATTTAATTTGTGGTCTGTGATTTGCTCACACTCTTCTTTGAAAGATCATGTACTTGATTTATGATTGTTTTGCTAAGCTATTTCTCATCTCAACTTGAAACCAGTATTAGAGGTGAGCAGAAAAAGAGATGTCAAGAAATGTCTTAGACATTGTGCAATAATTCCTGCGCAAGATTTCATTTAGAGCCTGCCACTGTGTTTATGCCACCTCGAGGTAGTTCATATATAGGTCATACATATCGTTTCAGAAATAGCAACTTTTCATCTGAACATATATAGGTGTATTACTAATAACTGGAAATTCTACCTACAGAGGTGAGGAGCAGCATGTATTGTTCAGAATATGGTACTTGTAGTACATTCACAGACACACGTTGATAACATAATGAATTGATCACACTATCTGGTATATTCTTAATTAAATACCTGTCTTAATCTCTTGAGTGCTTTTAACAGTCTGACCAGTTGGTTCATTTTGAGTAAATGAAGGCAGGTATTAGGCTATGCTATTGATTTATATCAAAAATTTTTTGAAATGCATAGACCTACTCCAACTCACGATTTGAAGTTATCTGCATTCTTGCTTTTATTTATTCATGTTTTGTTATAAATCTTGAAATTTGAGTGAGATGTTCTGTCTGAATCCCTTGCTTGAGTAAGAGAAGGGCAAGCGGGGGAGGTCATTTTTGGTTAGGATGCTTTACCGACCCTCAGATTGAGCCTGTGTGAGGAATAAATGTTAACGGAGTTAAAGGGCTTTGAGAGGATTGGGAATTTCCTGTCTTCGTGTGCAGAGTGACTTTACAGAGCCATCTAGTGGATAGTGAAGTTTTCAGAGCATTGCAGGTGGCTTGGATGGCTGAGTTTCTCTTTTCAGGCCCGGACGGAGTTTGGTGTGCCATCTAGTGGGGAGCCGTAAATCACCCTTATTTTAAAATGTACTCTTGGTTTTTCCTCCTCAATTTCAAAGAGTTTATCATAGAGATATTCTAAATGCACTTTTAATCATTTGGTTATAATGTGGATTTTGTTAATGCAAGATTTATAGTTGTAAGGTAAAAAAGATGATGTATTTTCTTCAACTGTTTATAAAGTGTTGAAAGGCAAAATAAAGTATACAGATCACCAAGGAGTTTGATATAAACTGAAAATATTTTTTCCAATTCCCATTAAAATTTCCCCTTATTTTTCCAGATGTTTAAAATTGCACAGAGAATTAACTTGCCTTCCATCGTCTCCATTTTGTTTTTTCTAGATTTCCTTGTTTACAAGTTAGAAGCACAAGAAACACTAAATAAAGGAAGGGTAAGGTTTTTCACTCTTCCTCTTAACTTGTTTTCATGAAACTTGAAGGAGAGGGGATGTAATGACAAAATCTTTTACTCCGTTGATCACTAGGCCTCTAGGAGTGACATACTTTTTTTTTTTTCTATGAAGAAGACCTTAAAATTGTTCTTGAAAAACCTGCATTTACTTATCACGTTATTGGTGGTAGTAGTAAATTGGGAATAGTGTCAGTAATTAACAGGAAAGAAAAAATTATTTTTATTTGCCCATTTATTCATCTGTAGTCCCTCTTTTCCATGGGATGCAATACTTTTGTTTGCCTTTGCAAATATATCATTTTAACCCAGGATTTTGCCCAGAGTTGGCATTTAGAAAATTTGTGGAATGAAGGAATCATAGTTGGCCCTTGAAAGTATTTTTAGAAGTCCAAATTAACTGGAGAAAAGAAAGTCATTTTTCCATTCTAAGAAAAATAAGTAAGCATTAATTGATAAAACATTAGTAATCAGGAGTATCAAAACTGGGAAAAGTTGGTTTTTTGAATTGCCCGGAAGGTAGTCAGCTTTCAGCCCTTTGTGACTTTAAAAGCCCCAGCCAAACCTGTGTCTGTTTTGTTGTATATTTTGTAATGTAATTTCCTTATAAATTAAAATAAAGTAGTAAGACAGTGAAACAAAATGGTAAAACAAAGAAATATTTCTTTGTAGAAGTTGTAAAACTATGAAAAAAGTATGAGTGCGTACTTTTGTTGTTGGGCCAGGAGGTGTATTATGCAAAGGTAGACAACATAGGCCCAGGAGAGGGCACATTGCGGGTGTCTCCTGTGTGCTGATGGTTGCGGTGCCGGAGGCTGTGGGTGCATGTGGGGCCTAGTGCGCATGCTCCGGTGGACTACCGAGACACGGAGTTCACACGTGGAGTCAGGCACACGCTCAGGTTCTGGTCCTCGATCTGCCACTTAATGACGTACTCGCCCTTCTCAGTGTCTCATTGTATGAAACAGTCTCATGGTGGTGAAATCTGGATGTAGCATTTCTTGCCCACTGGAGTGGAGGGAGGAAAGGACCTTTCCTCTTCCTCCCTTAAGTCTTGCTAAACTTGTCAGGCCTGGTCCCAGCTGATGTCTCCCTTCTCCTCCTTACTGCGAGCAGCAGCTCAGAGTACTAGCCACGTGTGAAGAAGTTGTCTCCAGGTTCCTCCCCGTGTGTGGGTCTGAGTTCCCTAAATACGACAGGAAGAACTAAGTTATCTCCAAGGGCCCTGCGAACCTATCATTGTATGATTCCACGTCCTGCCTTTTCATCATTAAAATGTAGCAAACCAATGAGAATATTGAAATTTCATTTCTGCTATTAATCAAAGAGATGGTCCTGGAGAAACCCTGGCTTAAGCAAAGAATTCATTTTAGCTTACATGAGTTAAATAAATGAAAATATTTCATTATGAACTTGAAGCAGTCTTTAGCAAGAGAACCAGATTAGTTTTCTTTTTTTTTTTTTTTTGTGGTGCCAGGGATCGAACTCAGGCCCTTGTGCTTACAAGGCAAGCACTCTAATCACTGAGCTAAATCCCCAGCCCCCAGATTAGTTTTCTTTTGCTGACTTTTTTTTTTCAATTTACAGCAAGACTCTAATAGCAGATACAGCGCGTTGAATGTCCAACATCAGATGTTAAAAGTGAGTAATTTAAATTGTTCTTCATAAACGAAATAAAGGTGGAGTTAATATTTGAACTAATGGTTTATAAAGTAGCTGAAGGAAGTTTACTGGAAGAGGAGTTGTATAATATTATGATATATTGGCTAAAAGTTACATATAGTTATAATGCCTCAACATATTTATTACCTGTTTACAGAGAACATATTTAATATTATTACCCATTTTTTTATATGCTAGGCTCTCTGTTTATCTAATTTTTCATTGTTCTTTTTTATCTTTAACGATTTTGTTTGCTTGATTTCTTATAGTAGTTTCCCATGGGCATTTACTTTTACCTTAGATGGACTGGAAACTATAGAACTGTTAAAGTGCTTCCTTTGTATTACCAATATTTGATAAATGTACTTTTACCTACCACAGAGATGCAATTTATTATTTAAAGATTCTCCTTCCTTGGTCCTTGAGTAAAATTCATTATTGTGTGTCAGGAAAACCAAAAATAAAAAAGAAAGCAAGTCATTGCTTCTGTCAAGCTAGAAGAGATGAGCAGCAGGCCGTTCTGCAGAGCATGCACATCATGCCGCCGTCCCGCCCACCAAGTCCCCAGATTCTCCTTCGGCCTTTCCTTTTTCCCTACGTCAGTTGTGGACTTTTATTGCAACCAGAAACTTTCTTATTATCAAGAGTGTAATACATGACTTAAAGCAGATGATGATCCTTTTACATTAAGATTTGGCAAGTGTAGAGTTTATCTAGATCGTGATTATAGGAGGGCCTAAGCTGAAAAACAAAGAAGAAAAATCATACAGCTGTCTTTCTGTATACACTGGTTTCGAATCTGTGTATTTAATCAACCTCTGTATTTCTAAAATAATTAGTGAAAAGGGGGCATCTGTACTGAATTTATACAGACTTTTTTCTTGTTATTATTTCCTTAACAATACAGCACTTTATATAGCATTACATTGTATTAGGTATTATACACAATGTAGAGATGATTTAAGGCAAAGGGAGGATATTCAGATGTTAAATAAAAATATTATGACATTAAGAGAGTTGAGTGTCTGCAGATTTGCGTGTCTCAGTGGTGTCCTGGAGCCAGTCCCTTGTGAACACTGAGGGGCCGCTGTATGTTACTGGGAAAGTATCAGGTTGGAAGAGCAATTCCATAATGCCTGTGGAAGATGATTTTGCCATTAGCTTTACCTTGTTTCCACAATAATTTGAGTCTGGGAATTTCTCCAAATCACTCCTTTTTTCATCTTTCATGCTTTTTGTTGTTAGCATCAATATTAAAAATAAAGGAGAATATTATTTTCATACTCATTTGAAATTTAGAAAAGGAAGGAAGCATTGCAAATGGAGAACAGTCTGCAGAAAAGAACGCTACTTTTCCATTTGTTCTGACTTTCTTGCAAGATAAAGGCTTGCTGAGAAGCAGAGTCTTGTATACTTTAGAGAATATATATCTCTGCTCAAGTTTTCATCTTGCAGAGTCAACATGAGGAGTTGAAAAAACAGCACAGTGACTTGGAAGAGGAACATCGGAAACAAGGGGAAGACTTCAGTAGAACATTCAATGACCACAAGCAGAAGTACTTGCAGCTTCAGCAAGAGAAAGAACAAGAACTGTCTAAGCTAAAAGGTATTTGAAAATCAGATTAGACAATTAATAATAATACTAATTAGTATTGATTGCTAATATGAATGTTTCAATAAAACAGTACACTTATTTACTTGTATAAATCTTAAATTTATCCTATAGTCTATTTTTCTCTCTTCGGTTATTTTTTTTATTTTTTATTTTTTTCTCTCCGGGTTTATTTAGGGAAGCAGAATAGACAACTTAATGTATCCTGTTGTATCTCAGTCGTGCATATCGCCATGCTGGGCAAGAAGATTCTTCTCTTACTATGTGTTACAAGAAATTTAATATCTCTGATTCCCTATGCACTAAAGGCCTTCAGTGTTCCTCAGTTACTGCTATGACCAGAAATTGCTTCACACACTTCTAAACATCCCCAGGGTGGCAGAGAGCTTTGTGTTGCTTGCTGATAGGAGCTGCAAAAGGCTCAGGCTTCCCATTCAGACAGCCGGACTTTTGGCGTGGGTTATTAATTGTGTGACAGTGGGCAAGTTACATAATCACCACACACTCTGTTGTCTTTATTTGTAAAATCGGGATAAGCATAAAAAGTATCAACCTCATAGGGTTGGTGTGAAGATTAAATAATTTATGTAAAGCACCTAGAATAGTTATTGGTATATGGTGCATCAGTATCATCATCAGACATTTTCACAGTTGTATGGAACAAAGTGTGCCAGTTCTTTGAGTACATATGAGTTTTTTTAAAAAAAAAAACACTAGTGTATTCTCCAGTGAAATGCATATGTGCTAAAAAAGTTGAAAGTGGGACAGTGGTTTTAAGAGGTACGTGGCACATACAAAAGCAACGGTGACATCCAAATATGACCTGTCATCTAGCTCTTTGTTTAATGCCAAACAATCTCTTTAGATAGTGCCTTACATTCCTGAGATGTCATTGTGGAGGGAAGTGGGGTGCTAAGTACTTAGGATTCCTTTGTACTATTTTTTGTAACATTTTCTCCAGAAGTATTTCCCCAAAATAAGTAATAACAAAAAGGAATATAAGAGTTAGACGGTCACCAAGGCAACCCTATAAAGGGTTAAAGTAGTCTCGGTAGAGTTGGGCCAAGTGTCAACAGATGATATCCAAGATAGGTGGATATATAGGGCCCTTAGCTTGCTGGAGATGGGTGGGGGGAAAGGGGGTGTCAGATATAACAAAACAGAAAAAGCAAGCAAGAATAAACACTGGGAGTCCTCACCGGTGTAAAAGGAAGAGAGAACCACAGAATCCTGGTGTCTGAGGAAGCTACAGCTTTGTGTGAAGAGGGAAGAGACATTGGCTTTTGGATATATGTTTGGCCTTTGCTAAGGTTAATTTAATGAATAACTCATAAATTATACAGATAGTAAGTAGATTCATTAAAGCATGAGAAATAAAACTTTCTAAAGCACCTGATCTATGATGGTTTACTTTAAGAACATTATATATTTTAGTACATTCATTTAAATGTAGCTATAGCACTGAAAAACAGATTTTCTTATGTATACTCTATTTCCTGCTTTTTTTCTTAAAAACCAAGATCCATGTATAATAAAAAATTTAACATCTTGTATATAGAAGAAATCAGGACCGTGAAAAGGAGGACACATATATGTGAGTTCTGAGTAGTAGATGGTCCAGCCTATCATCTATTCCAAACTTCCTAGCTCCCAGAACGAAAGGGGAATTACAGTATATGTTAGGAGTCTGGTCATCAGAAAGAGAGTATATCGGTGACTTAGGGAGAGAGAAAGACAACAATACCTTGGGGACCAGTTTGAGGAAGCATTTTTTCAAAGAAGCCTGAAAGAACCAAGTGGGCACAGTGCCTTTGACACTTTTATGAGCAGTTTGCACATCAGTACTTTTGTTGATGACTGTCTGAAAAGATTAGGACAGTTGAGTTAAAGCATCGTGTGATCGGTTCAGGCCAGGGTGACTGCCCAACATGAATAGTTCGAGCAGCCTCTGGTAGTTGAATCTGATGCAAGGTCAAAATTAGAATTCTTGGGGAGGTGAGCTGATAGTGTGTAAGCCTAGACGATGGTTCTTCATTATCATCATTATAATAGCTGTCACGTAACAAATGTGTTTTGATTCAGTACCGGCCAAAGCTCTCTGTGTGGATGATCTTATTTAATTTTCTTAACCTTTAAGGTAGCCATGGTGTTTAGCATCATTCAGCAAATGAAGAAATCAGCAAAGGCACAGGATCCACTGCCATTAAGTATATAATCTGAAATTCCTTTAAAAACTAGCAAAGTTTGAATGTGGTACGTGTGTGTGTTAGACTGAAGCCATGTCCACCTACCGGTGCACTATGGTCCTCTTGGATTGCCAGTGGTGTCCTGTTTTTATCTGTGAGAAAATCCAGTATTACATGTAGCTGTAGGATCAGTTACTGCCATATTCTCTACATTGCTCTTGGTCTCCCCCTTGCAAACTGGATCATAAATCCAGTATCCAGGGGTCAGGAAAGAAGTATAAGGGAATAAAAGTGCCCAGAAGGTCTGATGAGAGTGTGACTCTCACTTTCTTCAATGCTGAGTGGAGAGTTAGGGCTTTGTCTGCAGGGGGTGACTGTCATTTAGGGGCACTTCCCCGGCGTGGTCCAGGTGTACAAACCTGTTGTCACAGCTAAATAATTAATTCTCAAAAGTGTCTCCCATTGGAAAATGAATTATATAGTCAGCCCATCCTCACTCAGCGTCTGTAGATTGTTGTCACACAAGAATTGGCCTAAAGTTGCCTGATATTAAATTAGACCCATTCCTTTATTTCTAGGCAGTGACAACTATTCAAATGTGGAAAACATTGTATCGGCCAACGCTGCAGGGACCAGAAAAAAATGTTTATGATGTAGCTGTGGCCAACTGCTGCCAGTTCTTAATATGCAATCTCCAGATACAAGGAAGGACAGAAAATTTCCAGTTAGATAAGAAAGCTGGGTCAGAATCTTTAACTAGAGAGCTGAACAATAGGCTTGGGAGAGCGGATTTTAGGACTTCTCTCTGACTGTTACAGTCTCACATTGTAGTTTGGAAAGAAACTGAACTGTAGCTATTGGAAATTGAAGTTGGGTTCATCAAGAACTCAACAGTACAAGAAAGAAAAAATAGAATTTTTTAACAACTAAGTGGGATTTCCATCCCTTTCTTTCTTTCCTTCCCTCTTTCTTTCTTTCTTTCTTTCTTTCTTTCTTTCTTTCTTTCTTTCTTTCTTTCTGTGCTAGAGATTGAACTCAGGGCCCGGTGCTTGCTAGGCAAGCACTCTAACCACTGAGCAAAAAAAAAAAAAAAAAACTCTGTCTCTTTCTTATGTCATGAGTTGCCTTCTAATTGAAGCACCTTTTAGAGGCTGTGGCAATTATTCATGTCATGAGAAATAGAGTCTATTTCCTGATAATTTTATTTTTAATTTGTGAAGAGACTCAAAGCTGAGGCCTGTTAGTTTTATTCCGAAGGGCTTATTGCCAGAAAGACTTCATTTTTAACTCCTGATTAATTAAAAATCCTTGACTTCCATCTACATGCACACCTTGTTTAAAAATATTTAAACTCCTGATTGTATTGGGGTGTCTAGCTGAATCCATGCTACTTGGCAATGTGAGGTAGTTTTTGTGATGTGTAATTTTACACTGCCAGAGTTCAGAACAAATCCTGAAATAAACCAGGTGATGCTTTAGATGCGAAACTAATAGAATCAAAGACCTGAGGATTTCTTTATGTGTGATATTTCTTTTTCTAAAATAGAAACTGTATACAATTTGAGAGAAGAAAATAGACAACTAAGGAAAGCGCACCAAGACATACACACACAGCTGCAAGATGTCAAGGTAAAGCACAGCCAGACGCGTGGCTCTTCGATGTGTACCTGCTTTACTCTGTAGAGCGACTATAAACATCCCTTGATCTGCTTTACAAAGCCAGACTCTTGCCATGGGCTTCATATAGCTGGAGTGTACCTGCTATTTTTTACCACTTCAGCAATGTAAGATACAAAAGGTAGACTTAAAATATAAATGTTTTTGTTCATACTGAAATTATTCTTTTGATAGATGGTTGTATTTTAACAATATTTGTATTTACAAAGGTTTATTAATAAGGATTTGTTCCTTTGGTTTTGATTTCATTTGTAAATGGTTATATTTTGGGTAGCATATTTTAGATTTTGGACTACTATATAAATCTTAGTCTTCCCTCTCCAGTCATTTCAAAGTTAACAGCAACAAATAAACAAGCAAGTAATGTGTAGATAGTTCATAACAAAGAACTTGTGTTATAACATGAAGTTCAACGTGTAAAATTCTTTTTTGTGTAGCAACAGCATAAGAATTTACTCTCCGAGCATGAACAACTTGTAGTGACTTTGGAAGACCAGAAGAGTGCACTAGCTGCTGCGCAGGTTAGAAGGGTAGCAGCCTCTATCAGCTCTTTTAAAAGTCTGCCTAATATTTCCAAATTCTTTGATGCATGTAGTCTCTTACAAACCAATCTGCAGCAAATTTCTTTTAGGAAAGAGCTATCCTCATTCTGAGGACAGTGCATACTTTTCAGATTCATCCCAGAGAAGAGCAAACATTTGATTAGTTTTTGCACTGGTTGTGTGGTGCATAGGACTATTTCTCCTTCAGTACTAGGCCCTATATGCAGTAGTCTCATACTTACTTAAATCATCGAAATTGCCCTACACATACTCTGCAGCTATCTGATCAGTGTCAACTCGTGGTATGGGATCTATCATACTTAGTAATGCCGGCTACCTGAATAAATCATTGTCACATATTTTTTTTGGTCCTTCACTCAGTCGCAGCATTCAAAGCTACACACAATCCTTTCGAGACAAGGCTTATGTGGTTGGTATTGGTAAAATTACAGAAAAATAGAAGAATCAGTAAAGAAGGAAAAACTAGATTCATAATCTCCATTTGTTCAAAACCTAGAGCAGCCCTGACACAAGGCAGGTCCTCAGTATCTATTTACTGAACAAACAAGTGAACAAATAAATACAAGTATTGGAGAACTTACTAAAGCAACACCGTGCTGAGAGCTTCGCAGCTTTCTCGTAGGAGCGAAGAAGCAGCAGTGGCTGGCTTAGTTGCTCTGTTAAACTAGATTTTCACTTTCCTGATTGAAGGAATTACAAGAAAAGGGCAACGTTACAAATCAAAATCAGCTACCTGTGAAGACATACACTGTTATTTGTTTTTATGAGATTATCAAAAACTGTAACATGTTGAGCCCTAAAATGTCTCAGAGGCAGTAGCTTCTACGTTTGGGGGACCTTCAAGGTGGCCTTTCATTGTCTTTCTGCTAAACTGTTGCTGTGTGGTAAGTTTTCACATGTGTGTACATTAAATGGACTTTAGAGGATATTATTTCATTTTAAGCCTTTTCATAAACTTTTGTCAAATGTCATTTTGCGCGAGGTTGTTCTTTCTACTTTAAATTGTGACATACTGATTCAGACAGTCTATGCTACAATAACCATAAATATCAGATAAAGCAATAATCTCCAAACCCATGAAAATATAGGAAAATATAACCAAAGCCAATTTCTGTAGTAAGCACACTTGTAATATTACTGATGGGGTTTTGCAGTAGAACAAAATTCGTTTACATATGTACAGGTTTCTGTTTCTCTGAGTGTCTTTTTTGAGTATTCTTAATTTTTTCTTGCCTTTTTAAAATAGTTATGCTGTGACTAAGGTAATGATTAAAGCCATATGTCTGAGTTAGCTTGCACGTCAGCTATAAGAATGTCATAGAATGAGTGGCTTATAAACAGCAGGAATTCATTTCTCATATTCATAACTTGGGTGGAAGTCGCAAGTTAGGGTGCCAGCATGGGTGGCTTCTTGAGAGGACCCGTGTCCAGATTGCAGACTCCTGACCTCCCCTGTGTCCTCGCAGAGTGGAGGAGATGGAGAGAGTTCTGAGGATCCCTTTTATGGGGGCACTAATCCCATTCATGAGGACTCCACTCTTATGACCTAATTACCCTCCGAAGTCCTCACCTTTTGATACTATCATGTTGAATTAGGACTTCAGTATATGAATGTTGGAAAAAAAACACTAACATAAAGTCTGTAACATTATATTAGAACTTTCACTCTATTTCCTTTAAGAAAATGCTGTTTCAGCTGTCTACATTTCTCATGCAAATCATCTCCTGGATTCTGTGTTGCCAACTTCATTTTTAAACATAGTTGAGGACTTATCTTCATATCTAGTAAGGTGTATAACATCTTAGAACTAGATAAACAGAGCCCCAAAGGGAAGTCAAGTAGCTGGCCCATGATAAGTGACCAGAATCATGCTTGAAACTCAGATCTTCCTGACATCAAAACGACATTCGACTCTTACGTGTACGTTTTGAGACGTCTGCCACATCACATTACCTAGGTCTCGCTCCAGACCCTTTAAATCATAATTTCTGGAGTGGGAGCCCAGGAGCCCACATCTTCAGCTAATTTCAGAACCACAGAATTTATTGCCTTCAAATGTTACATATCTAGAAGGAGAAGAAAGACATAATTGGGTTTTGTACATTCCTCCACGTAACTCAAACTATTAAAATCATCACTATGTGGATGCCATCTATTTTCTTCTTTGACCTCCAAGTTGCTTTACAAGTGTTTTGATAGATTTCTGAGATAAGGGCCCCGACTAGCCATGTGGTTCACCTTAGTACAGATTCTGTGAAGGCGCTCTGTTGGCATAGATTTAGCAAGCAGACCTTTTCAGTTCTTTACAAATTATAGAGAAGCAAAAATATGTCTCTTCCCTGGGTAGGAGCACCATGGGCAGCGTGCAGGGCTGTGGCAGCTGCAGACCTGGCTGGTCCCAGCTCCCCTCACCTACTCCGCTGGGCACACTGAGGGAGGTGGCCCTGTCTGGGGATCTTGTTTACAAAAAGATTTCTTGTTCTTCACAAGAGTTTGTGTGTGTGTGTGTGTGTGTGTGTGTGTGTGTGTGTGTGTACACACAGCATTTCTTCTTTCAGGACAGCAGTGCTGCTATGATGAGTTATCTATACACAGTGTCTACTGATTTTGTTAACATTGATTTGCTTTCTACCTTTCCAGCTCTTTGTGTTGAAAATATTACACCACACACACACACACACACACACACACACACACACACACACCCCTCAAAACATATGCTCATAGACACACCTGTGTGCGCGTATTCTAATCCTATACCTGCATCACTGACTTTTTCACTCTAAAAGGATATTCAGAATTGAGAAATAAAAATCCAGACTGATGTCATGCGTATTTCACTACTTTTCCAGAACCACAGAGCACAGTGTAGGAAGCATTCTAGCAAGTAGAGGACTCTATTGGAGTACAAATTAACCAGAGGAAGAGGGTGACCAGAGCAATTCTCTCTCTCTCTCTCTTCTCTCTGTGTCTCTCTCTCTCCCTCACAGACACACACACCCTCCTCTGATTCTTTTCCACTGAAAATGTTACTCAGACTATATTGCTAAACGATATCTGCACTTGTATTTGTGTAACTGTGAGTTTTTAATAGATGTTTAATGTGATTAAATATTAATTGCATACTTTCTAAAAATTATACTAGAAAGTTACGTACAAAAGTTTTAACTTTGTTTAACGTAGCATGGGAAACTAACACCTTTTCTGTTTCTTTTAACTCTAATTCTAATTGGCATGTACTCACATGGTTAAGCATGACCAAGAAGACTAGCTAATGCATGAAAACTATGTATTATCCTAATTGGATGTAGGTGTAATATTTTTGTCTAGTCTTCCAGTGAACCTAAATGCCCATCTGTAAATGATCTTTTTTCTCTCATTGAATTGTGCAATTTCTACTCAGACTCAAGTTGCGGAATATAAACAACTGAAAGATACTCTGAATCGGATTCCAAGCTTTCGAAAACCTGACCAAGCAGAGCCGCAAAATGTCACCCTGACCCAGGTGGCACATTCTCCACAAGGTTACAATGCAGCGAGGAGGCAGCCGACCGGAAAGCCGCGTGAGGTAAGAGGCACGAACTGCTGATCTGAGCATAGGCCGCTTTCCCTGTGCAGCTGTCACGAGATGAACTGCTCTCTGCTTTTTGCCCACTCTTCAGAGCAATATTTTCAAATTTTAGTGTATATCAGAATCCCCAGTAGGGCTTATTAAAACACAGACTGCTCGGCTCCAGCCCCAGAGTTTCCGATTCAGTTCGTTTGGGGGTGAAGTCTGAGAATTTGCATTTCTAACTCATTCAGCTGGTCTGGGGAGGACACTTTGACAACTGCTGCTGCGGTTTTCTGGGAAAGACTACTGGCCATGTCTTTGTTCACGAGGCTTTATTTGTCTTAGAGGAGCCGTAGTATTTGAGTGTTTCAAGGTTGGTTGGTTTTTTTCTTTGACCAGGGTGAAAAGGTTAAAATGATCATGAGAATATTATGTGACAGTTAGCCCACTGAAGTATTTAAGTTTATGTGCTTGAAGCTGGGGCAGTGCTGGGCCCATAATAAAACATGTCAGAATGTGTATTAAAATCCATGTGTAACACTGCCTGGGATATGAGTGCTTTATTCTTGTTCTTTGTGGAAATCAAGTCTAATTTAAGATCTCATAAGTGAGAAACCTAAAGTGTTGTCCTCCTTATTATTAATTTTTACAGAGTTATTTTGGCAATACAACGTGTAATAAAAATGAGAAGTATGGTTGTCTTTCTCCCTAGGAAAGTCCTTTTTAATAATCAGTGTTTGAGAAGATTTGCCCCCGGGTTACCATCTTGTGGGAACAATGAAGAAGTTGTGATTTGAACTTCATGAGTGCATGTCTGCTCTCTGTTCCTTCATCGACAGGTTCTGTGTCCTTATACACGCTTGTTCTCTCACTGGGTCATATGGTAACCGCTAGCTTAAAACATGGTGGTCACTTGCCTGGCATTTGGTTCTATTCTTTCCTAGCTTGACCAGCATCTTACTGGATTAATCTTCTAATTCCTCAGAGCTTCAGTTTTTCCACCTGTGAGTTGGAGATAGCAGATATCTGCTCTGACCTTCTTCACGGGGATATTGTGAAGATATATGACAGGTGTTTGAAAGCTCTTAGAGCTGTAGAGAAATGTTTCCTGCAAAGGCAGAGCATTATTAAGTCCAACTTGCCAGATCGCTGAGGACTTTAGTAAAACGTACACCTCTAGAAGTTGCCCTCACAGGGCTGAGAAATGACTTTTTCTCTCCAGTTTATTATTCCTGCATTCGCATTTCTAAAGTTTGATAATTATATTTCTCTTAGTTTCAGAATAGTGTTTTGCATTTATTTCCATTGTGGGAAAGTAATCTGGCCAAAGAAGTAAAATTTTTTCTGCTGAAGAAGGCTAAGGAAGTAAAAGGCATGACACATTTTCCTGTCAGTACTGTATCCTGTATCACTGCTCCTTCCCAAGTAAGGCAGATTATGTAGAGATTTCTATCTAAACTGTTTGGGGAAAAACTGTTTTCAACCAACTGGTTTTAAAGGAGTGTTATTCTTAAAAAAAAAATGTACTATTTTCTGTTCTCTTCAGAGTTTTCTGTATTCACAATACAAAATATTTACAAAGGCTGGTCTATGAAGGAATTTATCTTAATATATTAAGAATACTTTACTGTATCTTAGGTAGTACTGTTTTAATGGATGCCCCTTAGTAATGGCATTTAAAAAAATTATAATGAAAAATAAACCCAGCTTTTCTTCAAGTGGATCTTATCGTTTTCTTTTCAAATAATTATTGGAAACAAAATTGACACTGGAGAAAGTTTTAGAACCATTTCATCACTTGAAGTTTGAGAGTTTCTTTTTTTTCTTTTTTATTCTAAGGGAAAGTAGGAGTTAGATTGCTTTCGAGTGAAAAATTTACTTCTGAGATGTGGATATTTACAGGTTTTCCTGTCCTGGTTACCAGCTATATTCTTGCTAAGATGAAATTTTGCCTATAACATCTCGGTGAGATGATATGGGTGAGATGACATAGTCTGAAGAACTGTGACTATTGCATCTATCTTTTTAAGTCAGGACAATGTATATTTCTGTTCTCCAGGCTTTTGCTGTGGTTGCAGCCCCATACACATGGTCATAAAGGTATTATATCACTACTTGTGAAATAGAAGAGTGTCATTTCCCATGATGTGCTTGGCCTAGGTGTCTCGCAGTAGTAATATATGGGAGAAACGAGAAGCGATGCCCGAAAGAGCAGAAGAAATGAGGCCTTATCCTCCCACCCAGAAGGAGACGGAGTTCCAGGCTGCAGCAGAGCACAACCCACACGAAGTGGAAGCCAGAGAGCCGGAGGAGCGCCAGGTGGAAGAGGAGCACAGGAAGGCCTTGGAGGAGGAGGAGATGGAGCAGGTTGGGCAGGCTGAACATCTCGAGGAGGAACACGATCCATCACCGGAGGAGCAGGACCAGGAATGGAGAGAGCAGCACGAACAGAAGGAAGCCACCGACCTAGTGGAAGGGCGAGCTCGGGCTGAGGTGCGAGCACTCCTCCGAGTCCACCGGGATGGGAAACACGGCTTTACTTCTCAACAGTAAAAAAAAAATCCTTCTTGTGTATTACAGTCTCTTAAAACCTTGGGAAATTTCACTAAACGTAATGTTCGTATATTTAAGTTTGTTGTTGTAATAGGAATAGCACAGCTACCTGCGTTCCTCAGGAAGATGGTGGGTAGCAAGAGCAATCACAGCTCGTGTATCTGTGTGTCCTTCTTGTTGTCAGTGGTGCACAGACGCAACCTCACGTCCCCCCGACAGAGTGGAATAGGTGCACGCCTTGCCAGTTACTTGGCCAGAATGTGCTCAGGTCCCGTCTTGAGTGTCTTGAGGTAAAAAGGTCTTGTCTTTTCTTTATGATCAAGAGTCCCTCTCTCCTGTTTATCTAGTGCCAGTTGGTGTGGTGGTATTTGCTCATTCACCTTCAATGGTGAGTAAAACAACTTTTATCAGAAGCTACTTTACCAAGGCCGGGTGTTGTTGGCGCACACCTGTAATCCCAGCACTTGGGAGGCTGAAGTAGGAGTGCTGTGAGTTCGAGGGTAGGCTGGGCTACATAGTGAGTTCAAGGCCAGCCTGGACCGCACAGTGAGACCCTGTCATGGGAATGTTTTATTAGGTGAATATGTTTAACCAGTTTCTACTTTGTCTCTGCTCCCCCCACACATCAGTAAAACTTCCCTTTCTTAAAATAATAACTGGCCATTACTATAGGTAATACTTAGCAGAAACATTGAGTGCAGCTGGGTTCCTTTCTTCCACTAGCTGTAAATTGATACCCAGCAACAGGTCACCTGGCCTCTACCTGGGTGCTGGTTACCTCTTTCTAACTCCGCTGCTTTGGCCTCAGAGATTGGAGCTGCTGAGGCATCCAGCTGTGTAGCTGTGATGGTCTCGACAGCTGCTCTCGTGTAGTTGCCTCAGGAAGCTCTGCCAGTCTGCGTCCTTCCTCACTCAGGGCAGCATTTCTCACTTGGTTCAGTTCCCCTCAACTCCCTGCTCTCTTTCCTTTCTTCAGAGTTGTGTGTACTTATGTTAGTTGGCGCAGGTGGGAAGTAGTTCAGTGGAAAGCAGAGTTTTAAGTATTGCCGTATCTTATTTTCCTTTAATCAAGTGGTACTGTCTTCTCACCTATTCCTGTATTTCTCTGAAGAAAATCAGTGTTCTGCCTTCTCACTGTAATCTGGAATTTGACATTTATTTTGGCTCTGTTTGGCTTGAGCTTGGTATATACTTCGCTGGAGTTAAGTAGCATTCCTAGGTCTTTAACTCTTCCTTGAAAGAGCAATAGCCTCACAGTTGCCCACTTAGTGTAGGTTACAAAGTACCTGGCTCTCACAGGGGTTTGTGAACATAAATTTAATTACGGTTTGAAACTGATTTCTTACGTTGTGCCCGCTGTTCGGCTTTGAGTAAGGAGCATACTCGAAGTCTGCCTTCATGTCAGCAAACTGGGAAGATCAGTTGCCAAAAGAAGCTGAGGGCAATTCAGAAGAAGTTGGGAAACAGGAGTTCTTGGACCTTATGTGTTCACCTGAAAAACAAGTGTTAATAAACCAACTCTCCTTCGGAGTTTGTCTTCTTCGAAACACATAAAGGCAAAACTCTGAGGGACTGATTCCTTTTGCTCAGCACCAACTCATTTTTGCCCCAGGTGCACCCTTCAGCCAAGCTGGTTACCAGATTCCGATCCCTGTATGAGGAGCAATTGGAGCAGCAGAAACTGGCAGCAAAGAGGGACGAGGAGGCCCAGCGGCTGCGAGAACGCCAGGAAGCCTTGCACCAGCAGAGGCTGCAGGGACACCTGCTACGGCAGCGGCAGCAGCAGGAGCAGCAGCTTCTGGCCAGAGAGATGGCCCAGCAGAGGCAGGCTGGGCATGAGGAGAGCCAGCAGCAGCGCCAGGAGCAGCTGCGGTAGCCTTCCCCTCCCCCTTCTCTTTCCCCTGATGGGTGTAGGCAGCCTCTCCTTTGATTTTGTAAATGAATCCAGCACCACTTTGTGTATTGGTGATGCATGAACGTGAGCAGCTCCTATTGCTCCTGTAGCCAAGGTAGAATAATGACTTGAGAATTAAATGCCAGATACTTAATTTCAAATATAACCAACATTTTTCTGCTGAAAAGTGATAGTTTAATTCTCAAAATAGCCCACCAGGCTTTGTGCTATCTCTATTTTTTTATCATTGAAAGATGTACTTCTTTTTAAAGGTATCTTTTGAAAGTGTATATTTATTATTATATCTTATCATGTACCTAAATTAAAAAAAAATCATGGCTTTTAAAAAAAGTTGAAAAAAATCTTGTTTATTACTATCTTGAAAGATAAATGACCTGTGTCAAACTATGCCACTTAATTTGTGTCACTGAATTTATAATGTTTGTGTCCCTTACAGGCAGCAAGCTCATTATAATGCTATGGAAAATGATATTGTTCAGGGACCAGAGGACCAGGGAGTCCAAGAAGAGGAAGAAGGTGGGAAGGTTTCTCGAATGATGAGTGTTTTAATAAAATTACTTGGTAATGTTATACAATATCAGCGAGCCAATTTTATGTAACACCCAGAAGCTGAAAGCATACGCAAGTGGGTGCAGAGATTTGGGAACCACACTTTGGTTGTTAGTGAATTAGTCTTAATCCTCTTTAAGAGTGTATACTGGTAGCGGGCTGGGGATTTAGCTCAGTGATTAGAGTGCTTGCCTTGCAAGCACAAGGCCCTGAGTTCGATCCCCAGTACCACAAAAAAAAAAAAAAAAAGGAGTGTATACTGGTAGCAAAAACTGGTCAAAATAATCTCTCTCCTCTCTGCCGTTTTCTCCATAGTTTAATCTTTTTGTATAAGAAAAAGTTATTTCTGACAAATTATCATAGGGCTGTTATGCTTTGGGGAAATTTCTACATTTTCTTCTCACCTTGGAAGTCTCTGCATCCTTGTCTCACAAGTTTTTAAATTAAACCAGCAGTAGCTTTCCTTGATGGGAAAGGTCCAGTGTGTAACTTATCAGATGTTGCTTGCTGTGATAACAGACAGGACAGGAGCTGTCTCCGTGGCACCGCTAGTGCTTAGATGGGTATCTCTTTCCAAAAGGAGTCTAAGGAAGGTGATGGCCCACCCTCCCTCAACAGCTCGATGTGATATTTTATAACCCTGCAAATCAAGAAATTGTTTTCCTTATGTCCCTCACGGGTCACTTTAAACTCTTTTGTTCTGTTATCACTAAGACTAGAGAACACTTTTTTCCCATCTTTGTTTAATAAACCCCTCTGTGCACTTGTAAATTACCCTCTATATTTCCTGTAGACTAAACATTGTCCGTGTACTTAAGCATCCCTCTTTTATTTTACTTTCCTTCAAAAGCAATTTGCTCATATCCTTGTGTGCTGTTACAGTTGTCATCATCTAAATAGTTTTTCCCAAAAGCAGCAAGAGCCCGTCTGCATGCATGTGAGCGTGTGATACGTCTCTGTCATGGCCGCAGCATCACTATATTATTGATGGGCCAGCTTTTTTCACGGTAAAGTGCTTCATTTTATTCATCTGAACTTTAGTTGTAAAAACAAAAAGGTCAGAACAGCTTAGAGTTGAAACAGCATAAGGGCCAGGAAGGGCCAACAATATCCTTTGGACACTTAGAGGCTAGGAAGTCACTGTCCCCGCTCTCCAGCGCCTCTGAGAAGTTGATTAGGAGCCCCTTAAATAAGGACATCTGTTCTTCCTCCTGCATCAACTCGCAGAGTCTTCAGCCACCTGACGGTGATTGTTCTCTCCAGATTCAGCCTTCCCGAGCTGGAGCTTGTCACGCAGAGCAAGAGGTCTGCAGCTTACGTGGACTGTGATTCTTTGCCGAAAAATGTGTCCACGAAGCAAGCCCCTGGGGTAGAGTTGGGTGACTGAGGCGGGTTCATCTGGCTGACATCTCACTGGAAATGACTTTCAGGCAGCCTTGCAGGGTCTACAAGCCTTTCTCCCAACTCCCCAATGTGCTCTGTGTACTGGTGACCTCTCTTGGGAGACCTGAGGGCTCCAGTCAGATTTTCTGTTCTTCGTTGGATGGGGACTGAAGGCAGCGATGTTTCTCCCTCGCTTGCAGTCAGGACTTCGTCTGACTCCAGGGTAGTGGGATGAAGCAGCCCTCGGCAGGAAGCAAGCAGAACAGGAGATTCCACCTGGTTGTCAGGACTCAGGTCCGTCTTGGCCATCGTGTCTTAGACTGTCTACACCATTGCTGCCATCAGAGTTGTGCAGAAGGTCTGTGTCTTAGTTGCTTCCCTTGTTGCTGGGACGAATACCTGGCACCCATAGTTTAAGGGAAGTAAGGTTTATTGTGCTTCATGTTTCCGTCCATAGTCAGCTGACTCCAAGGCCGGACAGTGTGGCAGAGAGGCATGTCAGAGGAGAGCTGCCCACAACATGGCAGGGAGAAAAGCGAGGAACCAGAAAGAGTATGCACTTTACCAGGTCATGGCCCCAATAAACCATATCTGGCCAGGCCCCACCTTCCAACACCAAGCCAGATGTAGTGCCCCCATAAATCCAGTCAACTTCTATAAGCTCTCCTTACGAGCTTACTAGGCTTTGGGGGACATCCATATATGAACCATAACAGTCTGGCAGCACCTCCTTGGAAGCAGGCGTGCAGCCCATAACCTTAAAAAATGAGTGTCGCTGCTTGTCCACATCCAGGGAAACCTTGCTGGGGAGAGGTACGTATGAATTTTGAAAACACATGCAGACTGAGTTGCCTGCCAGCCCAACTATTAACAAATATCCCATAGCTGGAGTTTACAACAGGAATAAAGGCTGCATACAGCTGTTTGCGGAACACTGTTTTTCGTCTGGCTGCAAAACGTTAGGTAGATTCCTGAAAGGGAGCCGCGGTAAGGGAGAGTGCCAGTGAAGCGGCCTCCATACTCCTTGCTGTAGTAGATCCTCCTCAGGACTGCGTAGATCACTCATAGCCATATCCTCCTGCCGTCACTGTGGTAGACGATGCATGGCCCCCTGCAACAAAGAAAGAGCCCCACGCCCAGTGTGATGAACTTCAGGGCAGTGGAGGATGGCTTTGAAAGAGACTCTGCTTCAAGGTGTAGAGTGTCGAAGTAGAGTCCAACATCTGAAGACACATCTGAAGATGGATCTTCATCTTGCTGTGTTAATACGAGCTGACAGAACGCCTGCATGATGAATGAAGTGAGCCATTTGACATAGGTGCTGGGATGTAGTGTTAGGCTGCTATTGACCTTCTAATGCTGCATCAGAAGGAAGATCATCAGGCCGTGATCATGTCAGTGGTTAGATGTCAGGAGTAGTAGACTGTGTTGATGTTCCGTAAGCTTCCTGAGGAGATGTAAAAGCAACATCTGCCTCCAAATCAAGAGGCACCAATGGTCCAGAGAATGACTGAGAATGGTCCAGAGACAAGTCCAGCTTGGAAAGCAGATACACTTGTTAGGGTTACTTAACAAGGTGTGGACAACTTACGGGCTGCAGCACTACTGATGTTGCCGCTTCTCGTTTTGCTAAGCTATGTATTTTTATAGCTCTAAGGCAAACACCAAAAAATGAGACAAAGAGGAGTCCTGGGAAAGGTTATGCATACTCCATGCCATCCCGTCCTTCTCGGGAGCTCTGGCTGTCTCAGCAAGCACTGTCAAGTCACAGTGATGGGCGTGCACCACCTTGTCGCTGTGCAGCTCGGTGCACAGCCTCGGCACCTGGCGAGGCCCCACCGCCAGCTAGCAGAGCGGGTGCCCTGCTCCAAGACGGGTTACTGCGGCTAGAGTTTGGAGGATGATTTTCCCTGCAGTGCACAGGTGGGGTTTCTTCATAGTAGCTGAAGCTTTTCTTTGATTTTTGCTGAAATGTTTTAGAAGAATACTCTAACTGGAAATTATTTTCTGTTTAATTCCTAAAAGCATCGCTACAGAGGCTGTAATATGTCAGTGATCATCTGGGCCACTTTAATGTTGTCTTCTGTTCAATGACCATACTCCATGATTTTGTCCTTTAATGTTGGTATAGTTTGAAATGCTTCAGCAGCTTTTGATAATATACTCGTTTCTGGCTCCACCTGGTTCTTCATCTTCCTCTGTACGTGACCAACAAGTTCTTCCAGCTCCCTCATCTGTTAGTGCTGCTTGATGGCCTTCAGCACTGTATGTTCTTGCACTTCTTCCTCAAGCGTATTGTCCTGCGTTTTATGACCCGGGGCTGCCTTTGTACTTTCAGGACGGTGGGTCCCATTGACTTCTTCCTGTAGAAGAGCCTGCTTGTCACCTCAGTTCAAGATTTGCTTTGGCTGGCATCCTTTCTCCTCACCAACATCTCTAACTGCTGCAGATGTAGCAGTTTCTTCTTCATCAGCCTCTCTAGTAATTTTTATAGTTTTCAATTGAAAGCTATTACTGAGTCTGTTATTTGCAGTAAATGGTTTATTGTCACTGTTACCATCCCGTACTTGCTGTGAATGGCTTAATGTCACTCACTTCAGGGAAGCTCTTGCTGAAGTCTTCTTATCGGTCCTGTGCTCTCAGATGCAATGTTCTGCCTTCATTGAGGACACATTTTTCTGTTCACATTTTCCACCCATAAATTTAATGCCTTTTCCATCTTTACTAAGCCCGTATCACACATTGTGGTTGTAACTTTTGCAGCTTGAGGTGTGACAGCAAAACTAGCATGAATTTCTTTTTTCTTCACAATTTCACAGATAGAAGATTCACTCTTGCCACAGATCATAAAAACCTCAGCATACAGTTTTTTTCTTTCCTTTTCTTTTTTTTCTTTTTCTACTTTTAAGAACTTTTACCTTTTCACTCAAAGGAAATGCTTTATGGCTTTTCTTTGGGACATCTGAATTGTCAGCATCACTACTCTTGCCCTTTGGAACCGTTTTTAAGTAAAATGAGAGTTGCCTGAACTCTAGCATTGTGATTCCCTAACAGTGGATCTGATACTAGTGTGACTGATGGGCAGGCGGTATACACAGTGTGGCTGTGCTGGACAGAGATGATTTACCTCCTGGGCTGGCTGGAGCACAACAATGTGAGATTTCATCACACAACTCACAACAATAGAAAAATTAACTTTTATAAATTATTTATGTCCAGAATTCTCCATTGAATTCTTTCAGACTAGGACTGACTGCACATAACTGAAATCACAGATAATGGGGAACCAATTCTGACTCCTGTGCACCCTTAGAGCTGGAAAGGTGGGCAAGAAACGACTGATTATCAAAGGAGGGATCTGCAAGAGAACTGAGACTCGAAAGGCAGGTTTCAGGGGACACTCCATTCCCAAGGCCCAAAAGACTTTGCTAGTCACCTTCAAGACTATGTACAGCCAACATCCCAGCACACCTTGAGTCCTGGCCTGAGGGCTGGCAAGTAGGCAGGCATGTTCTGAAGGAGATCCGGAGGCTGGAAGAGGAGGGTGGAGCAGGTGCCACTGATGAAGTCACACTGAAAGCCTTGATCTCCAGATGTAACATGAGTGTTCCACCATGTCTGGGAAACGTGTGGAGGCAGCAGCCTGTTGCACCTTCTGAAACATTGGAGGCAGACTTGTGGGTGTGCAGGGCCAGGTGCCATGGTGGGCACGAGGCTTGGCCATGGTTACCGCAGAGAAGACTGAGGAGATGTAGTAGCAGGGGGACGTGTTTGTACCATGGCCGATGGCAGACTTGGCCCTGAGCACCTGCTTGTGTTACCTGCCTGTGCCACACCCATCCCGCCCTGGAACCGTTCATGCTCTTGCTGTGCCACACACCTGGCAGCTCTCTCTTGCCATCCAGCCCTCCCTGCCCCGCCCCAGCCTTCAGGACAGGGGCTGCATGTGGTTTTGTTTGTATTTTTGAGTTCCGCCATTGAGATGTTTTTTTCTTTCATTTCCTAATGACATTTCTTCTTTTGGAAACTTCATGTTTCCTCTCGTATTAACCAAAAATTAGCTGATTATTTTAGCAATGTCCAGTGGACTAGTCTTTGTTTAATTAAGTTTTGATTATTGTTTTCTTGCCTAACAATGGAGAAAAATGCGGCTTCTAAAGATATTTGTTTTAGGAGGTTGGAATGAAGTCACTCACCTGGACTATCTCTTTAGACACACAGCCTGGGAAAAGACAAAACTCTCTTCAGAACAGCTGGGCCACTATGCACTGAGTTAACCAAGCCAGAGGAGAGATAGAGGGTGATACGGTCTTCAGGAAGGTCCAGTGTTGGAGTTACTTTGAGATGAAAGGGGAAAATCCCATTTGATTCATTTCGGGCTGATCTCGGTTCTTTGATTTGTTAGCCTATGAAAGAGAAAACCAGCACCAAGATGAAGCTGAAGGAGACCTAGGTAACCGACATGAGCCCCATGAACACGGGCCCCGAGAAGCTGACCCAGAATCTGAGGCAGACGTAAGTGTTCTCTCTTCTGGTCTTAACACATGGAAACTCATCAGGCAGGAAGAAAAAGGGACAGTGTGTCTGACTCAGTCCTCTGGGCTTAGATGTGTGTTTTATTTCGTCAGCACACAGGAAGGCAGCCTGCGTAATTACACACGAGCTCTATTACAAACGGTAACTCGTGATGTTGGTGTGTGTGACAAAACTGGCTGAGGGTTTCTCTGAGAAAGAGAAAAAAGATGTTCCCTTTGACAATTTCAGTTTAATGAAACTAAAACCTAGCAAAGTGGAGAGGTGTTAAGACATGTAACGGAAAGATGGAGAAAATGGGGAAGGCAAGCATGGAAGTTGGGCAGGAGCCCACAGAAAGGAAGTGCCCCTTTCCTGAGCATTTTGAGTGGTCTGCTGGGGCTTTGAGTATGTCATATGAGTCTGTAACTTCCCAGCAGTCCAGTGTAATAAATACATGCATAAGAATATGTGGTTTCAGACCTGAAAAGAGGTGCTGAAATACCATGGTGGCATAGAAATTTTAGATAATAAGTAGGTAGACCAAAAGTAAAGCAAGATCTTCAAATCACCTGGGTAGATAAGGTCGTAGCTTGGCTTCCAAGCAAATGTTAAGTGAGTCTATTCTCAGGTTAAGCATAGATCGATTTGATTTTAACGTTACTGTCACCTTTGGCTAAGGAATCAACCCCCACGTTCATAACAGTCTGTGCTGTCACACAGGCTCTGTTTATTTTAATCTGTGAATTGAAAGGAAGATCTGTCCTTCCTTGATAATTGTCAAGAAAGTCTTTCTGCTTACTTCTGCTTAAAGTCCTTTGATGGAAATCGTTTTTTCACTTAACTTGTACTGAGACATGGTAGAACCCCTTTCCTGAATTAGTGTTTAGGAAAGTATCCAGTAGGGAGTCTGGCCCTGAAATATTTTTAGGAAAGAGCACGGGCTACCAGGAGAACATGAGAGAAGGAAAGAGCACCCCACGGAAACAAGAAAGCAAATGTGTTAAAGCCCGTGCATGTGCATGAGTGGGGGGGGAGGGAGGACGTGGGTACTGCAATCATTCGAGCTTGTGAACTGCTACAGGTTTAATTACTTTCCTGTGTGACCCTTTACTCTCCGTTTGTCTGTTTGTTCTGAGAAACACACTGAGAAGCATTGGTCTTTCTACCAGGCCTTCTTTTATTTATTTATTTTTTTAATTGTTATTATTATTATTATTTTGGTGCTGGGAATCGAACTCAGGGCCTTGTGTTTGCAAAGCAAGCACTCTAATCACTGAGCTAAACCCCCAGCCCCTACCAGGTCTTCTTTTAAATAGAAATTTTTAGTCCCTACCGGGGCTTCTCCTAATTAGAATTGTTAGACCTATTTGTCCCTTGCTGTCTTATCCACATCCGCACATCCCTGGCCATACTAAAGTATTGATGCCCCTCACAGAAAGTATTGATGCTGCACAAATGGAAATCTGTATGACAAGATGTTGTGGAATAATTAGTTTAGTGTGAAGGCAGAGATTCACCACCCCTCTTTCCTGAGAAAAGTGTCATTTGCACTTGAATGAAGTTTATGGCCAGGGATGTACAGATGTGGATAATAGATAGCTGAGATGGCAGTGAACTCTTGAACATTCTCAAGGGTCTTAAGCAAATTGAAGTAGAAACTCCTTTAGGGAACAGTGAGAGAAAGTGAATCCTAGTCTGACTTCAGCAACTCTTGGAAGCAATCTCCCCTTGAGTGACTGTTCCATAGATGACCTGGGAGGGATTGGGGAAACTCACAAATAAGCATTGCCATTTCTGCCCATTCCAGGCTTTGAATTGAATCTTTGTGACGATTTATATTATCTGAGAGCTTAAGTGGAAAATTGAAGTAATTCTAAAGTTGATCATTTGCAGAGCATTTGATGAACACAGTACCTGAGAACTACCAAGGGTGGGTTTTGGAGGGTAGTTTTTCATAATATAGTGCCAAAGATCGGGTAGCTCTTTTCCCCATCCCTTGCCAGTGCCACGTCTCTCAGTTTCATGGTAGTGTTTGTTAATAGGGACTTTAGGTCCACACTACAAATGGATGGTTTACTTTAGAGTTAGCTCCTTTCTTGTCTTTGTCATTCTCAGATTTTCTTTCTAGGTCATTTCTGGTCTTTCCCATCAACTACTTTCACCATTTACCTTTTAAAAATTGCTTGCAAAGGCAAGTTGTCTGTATGAATATCAACATAGCAAAGAAAGATGTTACTATTTACCCATCTAAATCTCCCATCCTAATTTATATTGTTTTTCTCCTCCTTGGTCCTTTGACTTTTATTAACTCTTTTTCTCTTTGTCTATTCAGTTATGCTCAACATTCTTTGTGTTAGCAGAGTTTTGAGGACTATGTTGGTATTGCTTGCAGAAAGGAAGTTTTATTTGTGCTTCATTCTGATTTCTCAACCTCTGATAAATAAAGCAGGAATTTCTCTTTTGACAGTGAGATTTGCTACTTGTGAGTCTTGGCAAGGATAGATATGAACAATCCATGAAAGGTGATTTTACTTTCAAACTGATGAAATTAAACTTAATCCTCAGTTTTGAAGGTTGATTTTTATTAAACTTATAGAGGGCAGCTGTAGAGGATATAAACCCAGCAGATGACCCAAATAATCAAGGTGAAGATGAATTTGAGGAAGCAGAGCAAGTGAGAGAAGAAAATTTGCCCGATGAAAACGAAGAGCAAAAACAAAGTGATCAAAAGCAAGCAAATGCTGAAATGGAGGGACATTTGGTGGTAAGTGGATGCTGCTGCCTGTGGTAGATTTAACCTTAGCGTTTTAGTGAATACCTGGTTTAAGTAAAAGGTTGGTCATAATCTGTACCGGGAGGAGTTTCCCTCTTCCGTGGGTCGTAGGTCATTGCCTGAAATACTGTGCCTGCACTCAGAGAGAGAGTGGGTTTGGACATCTGGTGCTTTGTGTTAGACGTGTTTATCCATCATTTCCTGGCCAGTGAGGCATTGCAAGTGCACTTTTTGTGGTGACATACACGTTCTTTGTCTTGGGGTACTGTAAAAGGCGTCTCCAGTGTACAGTAACACGAGCCTCCTCTTTTGTCTCGACAGATGGCCGGAAATCCAGACCAGCAGGAGGATAATGTTGATGAACAGTACCAGGAAGAGGGGGAAGAGGAGGTAGTAAGATTATAAGCGGCCGATCAGATTGTTGTGTCTGTCACACTAGCCTTAACTGAACCTAGGCAGTACTGACTTTGACATGTTTGCTGCAGAAATGTTGAGAAAAACTTAAGCAGGATCAGGAAGGGCGGTAGTAGAACCATTTGGTTAGAAGGTAACATTTTAAGGTAATAGAATCCATTTCTTTGGTTCTTGCCAGAGATTTTGAATTAAGAAGACATTTGGTTTTATAAGGATTAGGTTTATGTACTCTTTCTATCTCTTTTCCTTATAAAAGTAAGTAGAAGAGCTGTGCACACTGAGGGAGTGCAGACTCTGCCTTGCAGCTTCCTCAGCAGACATCTCTCATGCCTGCCTTGCAGGGGTGCCCCACAGTGGCTGCTGGAATCCAGGAATGTCCTACAAACATTTTTATGAATTTTACTGTCTCTCCTTCCGGCCTCTTCCCTCATAAGAATTCAGCATCTTAACTATGTTAACAATGACAAGGGCTGGGGAGGCAGCTCAGTTGTAGAACATTTGCTTGGCAGGCCTGAGGCCCTCAGTTCAATCTCTAGCCTGTAGAAAAAAAAGAAAAATAAAACAGCAAAGAGATGGGAAAATGGGAACTGAGAAGGGAAATGTGGGCTGAGGAACTGAGATGAATAAAATACATTCAGATGGAATTTCTCAACTTTGCATTTTAATTTGCTTTTTATTGTAAACGTCTGGCGTATTATTGTCGATGAGGTCTTTATAGTGTCTGTTGTGGTGCCCATTCCTGGGGTGGGTCACTGCGTGAATGGCGCTTGCTGTCATCTTCTGTCACAGTTCCGTCCTGTGTGGACTCCCTAGTACTCAGGAGTGTGATGCGGATCAGCCCAGGATCCCATGCTTAGTTTCTTGGTAGAACTGTAAATAGCACCCAGATTAAAGCCACTTCTCAGCCAGGTGTATGACAGCTTCGTGGTGGGGTGGAGGCTCCTGGGAGGATGGACAGGTGGCCAGCCAAGCACAGCCCCTCCTGGGGGCCCTGGTCAGAAAGCACTCGCTCTCACCTGCGCACTCGGGCCCATGGCCTAGGTCTGCTCGCTCCTTCTCAGTGCTTGGGACGGCTTTCCAGAGCTGAAATGCGTGCTTGTATCTGTAAAGCAGAAAAGGACGGTGCCCTTTACGGCCACTGACAGCATCTTGAGTCATCTGTTCTCTAACGGGCTTGATCTTTCTGTTCCTTATTTTCTCATCCTGCCCCTGAGCTGTCTTATCAGAAAGAGAACATTAGAGAAACCAGCAGCCTTGAATATTAAGATATTTGCCAAGAAAAAGATGCTCACCCAGTCTTCTCTTGTAACATGATGTCTACACTAATTTTGCTTTGTTTCATTTGTCAGATACCAGGAATCTTTGAGGGATTAAGAGAAAAAGGGTTCACCTTGGCTTCTTTTGAAAAATTCACAAGGGTAACATAAAAATTTAATCAGTATTTACCAATTCTTTTTCTCTTGTGTATTACCTTCAGTTGTGGTGAAGGAGAGAAATCTTGGCATCCAGAAAAGATCAAGATGAGACAGACCGTGAGGCGAGAGGGTGGAAGGAGGCAGGGAGGTCAGCTTGGCTGGGCGCGGCCTTCACTTAGCAGCCAGCCCTCTGGCCAGCGCTCTGCCAGCTTCCAGCCTGCTGAACTGAGCTGAGCCCTTTTCCTCTCACTGCTTTCCTGCCCAGAATTCTTGTAACAGTGTTTGTGTCCACAGTTCTTCCATAAGCTCCAGGCTGCACCTTGTCACTCAGGACTGTGGCCCTGAGAGCTGTCCATGGAAGTCAGCTGAGCCTTTCTTCTTCCCAGTCCACCTTTGCTCCCGGCCCACCTGTTCAGCCTGTGTTGTCTTTTTCTGGTCTTTCCTGAGTTGATTAATTTTTGCATCTTTCCGTCTTTACCAGGTAGGTGTTCCCTAGAGAGGGGAGAAAAGTTGTTGCCAAATACCATTCAAGCCTTAGTGATAGTCAGAGATGAAGTATTCAGCAACCTGGATCAAAATGAGAAAAATAAAATAGAAGGCTGTAAGCCTTCAGCTGCCCTCAGTCTTGCTCCTCCTTGCACACAGTCAGACTCACAATAGTGCCATCAGTATTTGCTCGTGGGGAGGAACTGTGTCCTGTCAGGGCTACATCTGTTCAGCAATACAAACATCAGACTTGTGGACCTGAATTTTGAGGGCAAGTACCCAAAACAAGTGTGATCTTGGGAAACTCGCACTGTCCCTGCCTTATTTTGTATTAGTCTAGCAGTGTTATCTTTCTAAGATGTAAAAATGATGATGGTTGATGAGCTGTTGTTGTTTGGTATTGTCAGCACGGAAGGCGTTCTTACCGGAAGGTCCTCCTCATGTTGCCTACTGCCAGCTATCTTACCTATTTTGAAGAAAGAGGCCAAGTTATGACATTGCCAAATAATTCTCGTGTATACCTTAATATTATTTAAGCATCAAAAATAGATTAAATGACTTGAAAATTCTGAATGCATTAATTTTTCCAATGTAACAGAAAAGAGACTTATTTGAACACTTGGGAGAGAGCATGTCCGAGGTTCTTTGTTCACCTTCAGTGGCCAGATCCATGCACACCAGACCCGAGACAACAGCCTGTGAACCACCACATCCGGGAGCTTTTCACCTGACATAAACTCTCCTATTGAACGCTGCTTAGCAAGCAGGGCGGCCATCACTTCAGCTAATGTTGCTGCAGGCTTTCTGTTTGTCAGGTGCCACCCACCTCTTTGGGTGCTGGCATTCACGACTATTTCAGGTTCAAGTGACTGGTTTGTGGCTTATCCAGAGCATTTTCCACATTTAAAACAAAGATGTTAAGACACACCGCAGGGATAGGGTAACTAGCCAAAGCCCATTTCAGATTTGTTTTATTTTGTTCTGGCCATTTGCTAAGCTTTCCCCCTTCACATAGGGTTCATTTCTCAAATGCCTAAAACATTAGATTTTAGTGGATAAAAAAGAGTAATGAAGAGCAGTGTTAGGAAATCTTTGGCAAAGCATTGCATCAGCTCTAGTGGGATGCTAAAGAGAGCTGGTGTAGAAGATATAATTGGTGTGTCTACATTATGAAAGGATAACATTTGGCTTCTGGCTGTCAGTCTAAGCATATTTTAAACACCAATTAGAAGTGCCATATCATTTGGTTCCTTTTCACTAATGCCTTTAAGATGAATTTGAATTGCTTTTGCTCTCAAACATGAAGAATATATTACTGAAATAATGTGTGTACAAGACAATTTTTTTTGTATGGCTAGAAAATTACAGAATATTCATTTTGGGGTTCCCTAAATTACAGGGTAATTTAAAACAGTAATTTGCAAATAAGATTATATTTTCAGCTGGTAAGCCAGCTAAATTTTCTGCAGTGCATCC
Organism: Hystrix cristata; assembly: GCA_004026905.1. Taxonomy (NCBI): domain Eukaryota; kingdom Metazoa; phylum Chordata; class Mammalia; order Rodentia; family Hystricidae; genus Hystrix; species Hystrix cristata. The sequence goes on along the minus strand of PVJO010001250.1, from coordinate 66,271 downwards.
CAAGAATAGAGAAAAAATACTTCATAGGTAGGTGATTAGCTCACAAGCCGGACATTCTTAACATGGCATCCACTTTTACTCAAGGAAGGTGTCCTCATTTTTTGCTGTGTCTGTGAATCACCTTGAAGAGTCTGTGGAAAAATACAAATCCTTCCTGAGACCAGAGCTTAATTTTGGAAATTTTTACCTTCTTTGTTTTGGGGCCTAGGAAGCAAAATTCTTCGGAAGTGCCCCTAATCGCCACCCCTGCTGAGGCTGAAGTTCCACATGTACTTTCTTTAGGTAAAGAGTCCTGGCACATGGGCTGTGGCTGGAATTTGGGAAGTGTGACCATTCTTCACCTATGTAGAATGTTGTGTGTCTGTGTCCGTTTGCTAGAGGTTCCCACCCAAGATTTGGAAGGATTTATGTCCCAGACCCATACATACAGGAAAATAAAGATAGTTGAATTTTACCCAGTTTTTTTTTTTTTTATTTTACACATAAGAATTGGACCTTCAGAGAAGTTAATTAAATTTTTCAAGGTGAAACAGCTTGTTGTTAATTGTTAGAATCATAAGTAGAGGCCACTTCGGTCTGACCTTGTGGAATGTCATTACTACCTGTACAGTCCTGGTAAGCATGCAGTTGATTTGGGAGATTCTTCTTTACAGAAAGAATGATGGAATGAGAAAGTCCCAGTTTTTGTAACTGCTAATTAAAACAATTGATTTTAAGCATTGATCATCAGTGGCTGATTTCACCATATAGACGGAGGTCAGGGAACCTGACAACAGAGGGAGTTCAGGCTGTCAGCGGGTGAGCTCACTAACCAACCACAGCCTTACTTAAAAGTATGACAGTCAAAAATTATGTGCCTCCATCACCTCTGAAATGCCCGTGACTTTTAAGTTGAACCTGAGTTCACTCATACCTTTAAGCTAACTTCCGTTTATAGAATATGTGGGGGCCAAGTGAAGTGATACCATACAGAAGTAAACGAATCCAGAATGTGAGTTCTTCTGCAGAATAGGTTGATAGGATTAAGGAAAAAATAATGGAGGGAAGCCCCTGTTAGATTTGTCTTTGTTTAGGTAATGATTTAGAAAACCAGCTGCAGATAGACATTAAAGATAGATGATAGATGATATCATCTAAAGATAGATGATATGGACGTATTGATTTTGTCGGGTACGATAATAGGATTATGGTTACCTAAGATGTCCATGGAGATTTGCATTGTGATATACAAAGGTGAAATTATATGATGTCTAGAAATTTTAAGAATTCAATGAAAAGAACAAAAGATTATAGGTGATACAAGTGTGGCAATATTGAGATAACTTTTGAGCATTGGTGATGGCTGTAAGTTATTTATTGAATGATATTTTTGTTTGTGTATTTTCTTTATTTCTTGCATACCTGATAAATTGACTTTATCATTGGTACAGTCTGAAAAGTTGCAGAGCCAAGATTTTGGTGCAGATCTCTCTGGCTCACAGTATCTGGTCGGAGCTGGCCAACTACAGGCTGTGGCCTCTTTTATAGATTGAGTTTTGCTGGAACACAGGCATGCTTATTTGTTTACATTTTGTTGATAGCTGTCTTTGTGCTACTTTGTTGGAGTTGTGTAGTTGCGATAGACACCTTATGCCCCAGAAAACCTCAAATAATTACTCTCTGGCCCTTAATGTAAAAAGTTTGCTTCCTCCTGATTTATGTGTTCTTTCCACTATACTGCGTAGTTTTAAGGCAGTTCTTTCCCATCTCAACTACACCATGTTCAACGTTCACAAATAATGTTTTCGTTAAGCATGTAGAAGACATGTCTCTGTTCATCGAAGTGGGCAGGGACACTTCATAAGAATTTAATAGTGTTTCAGTTAGCCGAATCTTAGTATAGTCCGAAGTAAGTACTTCCTTGCCTTTATCTCAATGTCCTGTGAAATGTTACTATGATCTTCTGTGACTAATGGCAGAAGAGATGTCGTGGAGCAGTGATAGAGCCATAAGGTGGAACAAGAGTGTCCTTAGCTCACTTCACCAGGAAATGCAGATGCAAAAAAAGCCATACACTCTCATCCTCAAATTGTATTTATTTGGGGCTATGGATACAGCTGATCCTGGGATGGTTAGAAGAGATCCATGAAGGCGTAGTTCTGTCTCATGCATCTTTGATGGGTCGCCTTCGTGGATTTCTGACAAGCCACATTCTATCCAAAGCTCATCTGGGAAGCTGCAGTTCATTTCTGTCTCACCTTGCCTGGGTATTTGGAGTTAGCATCTTGTTTGTTTCTCCTTAATTATGGCTCTGGCGTACTTTTTCCATTGCCTATTTCTCAGATTTTCAATAGCAACCCCATACCTTCCCAAAAATCTTATATTGTGTATGTGTGTGGGGTGGGGGGGCGGTATTCAAGAAGATTATATCATAGTGCTAAAAGAGATCAAGCTTCTTCTGGTACCTGGACGCTACTTATGCCTAACTGATGTTCAGCAGTTTTTTTGAAATACATTCAAATGACTTAAACTTTTTGATACATATAAGGTTTTCAAAGTAGCAGGTTAGGAAATGTTTTACCTCTATTTCTATAAGACGTGAACATTGTATAGAGATTATTTCAGGTAAGTATTTTGACGCTCTCTTTGATTTGTATTTTGAGATAAATAATTGAGATCAGTGAAATAGTAACAATAGTACACATAAAGGAAAACTGAAACAAACGTATTAAAACACTAAATACAGATAGGAGTTTGTTGGATTATTGTATGAAGAAATTGAAATGATTGTTCTGTTTTCTAGATATTTTAACCAGAAATATGTATTCTTAATTACAGAACAGATATATCAATTTTTACTACATTGTACATAGGAAGTGGCATTTTTTGTGCATTAAGAGAGAAAATTGTTTGCCTTTATTTATTCAAGTGACTTATTTATTCAATAATATTTGTTAAGCAATTTTCATGTGCCTGGGATGCATCTAGTTATTGAAGACAGAGGGAATTTATAGAATTTATATTCTGTCAGAGCCTCATAGATTCCTATGGTTCTTCCACTTAGAAAGGGGAATGCTTAATTTTTAAACTGAATTTCATCAGGTGTTATCCTTGCAGAGTTAATCCTTATTCGGAGAAATCAGAAATTGAAACATAAAAATTTTAGATTCAAAATCAATCTCATTGATTTTTGTTATATGTACATTATACATTTCTTCATACTAGTAAGTCACACTTTGACTTTCATCTTTTTTCGTATTTATTTTTAGTTTAACTTTGTTTCTGCATTTTGAATGAACTTTTAGAAATAAAAACATGTCATTGCAAGTTTTAAATGATGAAAGCATATCATAATATCTGTGGTTTGTTTCAGGTTCAGGAAGATTTGACTGAAGAGAAAAAACGGGAGCTAGAGCATAATGCTGAAGAGACCTACGGGGAAAATGAAGAAAACGTATGTGCAGAATGTATCTTTCCATTGAGCACTTGTGTGTGTTTGTGTGTGTGTGTGTGTGTGTGTGTGTGTGTGTGTATGTTAGGGGGATGCGTTCTGTGTACAACAGATGGGTGTATAGTTGGGACTGGTACCAATAGGGAGTGGCACCCCTAAGGTGCCACTGAATTTAACCAGCGCACCTGCATTTAGGAAAAGTGACAACACGAAGATTAGGAGAGACTGTAGCACTGTTTCCTGTTGGGTCTTTTTTTTTTTTTTTACATGTTTCCTTTCTTCAAAAAGTGAATGAGTTTACATCTTTTTTTTAGAGAGAGATTTATTAATCACTAGCTCCCTGCAGCATTTCTTAGTTTTTCTTTTTCTAATTTCAAGGTTAATGATAAAAACAATGATGGAGAAGAGCAAGAAGTCCAAGATGGCAACCACCCCAAGGCTGGAGGAGAACACTATGAAGAGGACGAAGAGGAGGAGGAAAACGGAGCTGCTGCTGCTGCTGAGAAATCACATAGAAGAGCTGAAATGTAGCTGTGCCCAACATCCGGGCAATGCCCAGCTGACAATTTTTTTTCAAGCTGCTCTAAAATCTGCCTACTGAACTCTAGGATATTTAATTACAAAAATTAAGAATTTAGACTTTTTAAACTTTTTTATTAGAAGTGCTCATACATTTATATGATTATATTTTGATAACTTAGGTTAGAACTTCTTTTATAGTCAAGCTGAACATGTACAGGAAGAAAACAAGAAAGCACACCTTAGATTCAGAATCTTATTTTTCAAGGACCATGTGATGCTGGAAAGAGCATTGGTTTCTTGTATGTCTCAAATTGTTATTTTTCTTTCTCCTGATATCCATGTTCTGTTTGCCTTTGATAAAATTCAGGGTTTTATAACAAGGAACATGGCAAAATGCTGTGCACACTTTAAGAAGAATGGCTGGTCTACTAATCGCTGCTCTTTGGGGTTCGCATGTATAGTTCTGATAAAATTCTCACCAGTCTGCATTTCTGGGATGAGGTCTGTGTACAGAGTGACTCACAATTGGAAATTCATTTTTGTTGCAGGGTAAAGACATTGTTTTTCAGACTTTTCAGATCCGTTAGAAACACAGATGGCCTTACTTAAAATTGCAATTGTCCTGCTTGAAAGGAATGTTGAAAATGAGATAGTACTAAAACTCTTGTGGCAGTATCCTGAATTTAATGTGATATTTCACTGTTCAAAAAAAATACAACACATCAGCGTTTTAACCTTTTTGAAGGATTGATGACTTGCTTAAAAACTAATTTAGTGAGTGTGTGGTATTTTCAGTGCGAGCACCTATTCACAATATTTTTTGAAGTCACCTAGTTATATCTTTATTTCAGTAGGTAATTTGTCACAGTAATATGTATTTCTCCTTTAAGCTCTGTGCCTCAATATATAGTCTCTTTCAAGACAATTATGAATATGAAGGCATACCGAACTGTACAGTTTAATAAGATTACTTTGCAGAACTATATGGTTAAGTACCTTTCACAGTAACATCAAGAGAAATGAAATACTTAGGAATTAACCTAACCAAAGAAGTGGAAAAGACCTCTACTGAAAACTATAGTACTCTGAAAAAAAAAATACACATGGTTGTATGATAGATCCTATGGCTTTTCCATTGCTGAGAATCAGTTTGGCCTTCTTCCTAAATACAGGGTATTTTAATGGATATGAATTTTAATAGACCCCTTTAAAAAGGAAATCAATAATTTAAAATTTCTGCTGAAATAAAGATACATTTCAGTAGCAAAAAACTTTTAAATATACCCAGAACTAGGTCGTATAATTCATATGTGTGGCTTTTAAATAAGACTTTCAAAATAATACAAACAAATTTCATTTTCTGCCATTATTGTGTGAATGTAATTTTGTTTTTTAATGACCACACTCATGTATGGTTTCGATTATCCCAGGTGAGCAATTATGTATGTACACATAGGAATTTTTTTTCAAATGTATTTTGGATTTCCAATAATCATAAATCAAATCTTACCTTTATGTATAAAAACTTTTTATGTAATGTAAAATGTATAATATTGTATATAATATTCAGAATACAATTATTTTGGTAAATTAGTTTGTATTTTTAATGTCCCAGTTGCAGTATTTAATTATTTGAAACATATTAAAACTCGGTAATAGTCAATAAAGCCATAAAAAAGCAAGCGATAAATCTCTAAAGTATGTGATTTTTTATTAGTTTCTGGTCTCACAACATTCTTTAATTCTTTTCCATAAAATGAAAAATTTTAAGATGTCCCAATATCAATTATAAAATGCCTTTCCCAGCCTGCTGTTATTTTCTTTATTTTTTTCAAATTGGTTTGGCGCTTGATTTTTCTCCATTACCTAAAGAAAGGCCTGAGAAATTTATTGTATTTGGACTAGTTTGGTGGAAAGAAAAGAGAAATAGAAGGGATGGAAAATACCCCTCTGTGGTACTCCTACACACAGTGTGACAGTTTTTATCCTGGACTGTTTCGTCAAGTGTATTTGTGTAGCAAACAGCTTTGGAAGCTAGTAGTATCTCCCTTCACATCAGGGTGCAAGTTTTTTCTCTGAGTTTGATGGTAAAGACAGTGTATCCCTGCAAAGTCTGGACAGGTGTGCTAGCAGCTCCTTTATAAAATGAGGGTTTTCTAAGATCAGGGATCCTCAGCAATTCAGCAATGGTACCAGCCCATTGTGTGCATGACTTCCACCTACCATTCTCAGGACACTTGGAAACTGAGAACTGATAGGAACCCAAAGCTCATGCTGCCCAACGTGCTGTGCAATATAAAGCTCTTTATCTCTGACCCAGCCTTCCGTCAGCATCCATAAAAGTAGAAGGCTAACTGTGAGCTTCCGTGGTGGGTAAAACCTCATGCCTTGCACAATTGTTAATATTTTTGCAGGATGGACCAAATAGGAAATAGTTCCTCTTTCCTTTCCAGTGCAAAAGTACTACTTAATGAATTTGGCTTACAGTAATCATTTATTAATTGTGCGGGAAAAAAACATAACTTATCCAAAGAGGTAGAGGTAGAGATAAGAGTTAAGCCATTTTTCTGGTCTTTATATCTTTCCAACTTGTTTATTTGACAGAATTGGAAATGGATTTCTGCCACGTGTCACCTGAAGATTCCTGATATTTAAATAGTATTTAATACTTTTAAGTCACCATACTCACTTGTATCTTGCTATATTTGCAGTGAACTCCCCCCAAGTCTACCCCCCAAAAAACACTGTTGAATGCTTATTCACTCTCCTCTCCTTTGCCTGCTTGACTGCTTTGGGGCTCACTTTAGATATCAACCAATTCCTCTGGGAAGATGGGAAGAGTTTACATCTAATTCAGCCCACTCCTAAGCATACCTCCTCTGTCTCCTATAGCATCCATTTCCTATCACGTTGCATGGAAGCACTTTATAGTCCTGTTGATTCTCTGCTTGTCCTGTATGTTCTGAGTGAGTGGAGATAATATCTCTCTTGTTCTCTGTTGTAGTGAGGGCACTGACATCTGGTATGTATATTTTCAATAAGTCTTTGTTACACGAATGTCTTACACTTCTCAGTTGTAAAAGTGGATATTGATTATCTAGAGTCCATGCAACATATAAGTGACAAGGCTGAGTTCTTCCCAGGTGAATCTAAATTCTCCATTTAATTCCAAATACATTCAGGATATTTTGATCATTATTCAGTGTCTTATTGTGAGTTTCATTTGCTAAAAGAAATTTTGCAAAAGAAATTTTGCAAAAAGAAATATTAAGACAGAAAAATGAGTGAAGTCTCAGCCACAGGGTCTTGAGGAGCAAGCAAGAAATTAGAATCCCTTGACTCAAAAAGAAGAAGATGTAACATTGTATGTCTATCGAAGTATTAATTGTAGCATGTACAATAAAGACTTTCTTGAGAAATAGGTGAACGGTGTTACAAAATCTAGACAGATTTTTGAGTTAGTAATCAATAATGAGCATAGGAGCCTTGTTCAAGTTGAGGAACAAATGCAGTACCTTCTTGGAAGCTCCTTGATTCACGATTGCTGTGAGAGGGCCAGTCGAAAGGGAGCGGGCTATGAACTCACCGCTGTTGTCCATCTGCCTGCATACCAGCTCCTTTTTCAATCGTCATTTGTGTAAGACCCTGCTCCCGCAAGAGTGGGCCTAAGACCTGAACTGGACCAGCTTATGTGCCTCATTTTCTACCAGTGGTGGTGACCGATGGCACGTTGTCACAGCAGGACCTTTGTTACCACTGACAGCTCTAAAAGGTTCAACATTACTTTTAGGCCACAGAAGTTGATGGAGGAGAAGGAGCCTGCACGAAAGCAGCCCTACAGCCTCTCACTCTGGGGTTCTTACAGAGGCTGGATGAGGGATGCCTCCAGCTGCTTCCATGATGTCATGAAGCCTGTAGATCTGGAGTTGTCAGGGGTCTCATGGAGAAAATCCATTCGCAACAGGAAGAATGAAGCCAGCACAAAACAGGAGCAGGAATAGGGAAAAGGAAGTGGGAAAAGAAATTCAAGAGATGTAAGAAGCAAATCGTATTCAAATTATCAAGTTCTGATTTCGTTTTACTTGCCAATAACTCTCACTTTCCACCCCAACCCTGTTTTTTCCCCTCAAACTAGCTTGAGGCTCTTGAATTGATTAAAGGAAACTAAAGAGAACTGACTTCAGCATTGTACTTTTTATGGAGAAGACTATTAATGTAACAAAGGACATATTTTTGATTAACTTTTAGACATAACAGGTTTAGATAAATAATTACATGCCCTCCTCTTCTTTAACCAATCCCTTTTCCTTTTGGATCTAATTTTGGGGCCCCAAGATTCTATGATAAATGCACAGGGATTATTGTAAGGCAGTTACAAATGTTCATGTATCTCTACTCTTTAGACTACAACAAAGATTAGCAAACTTTTCCTATAAAGGCCTATGTAGTAAATCTTTAAATCTTTTCAGGCCATAGGTCTCTCTTTTGAACTCCCTTACCTCTATTGTTTTGCAGTGAAAACAGCCAGAAACAATATATAAAGGAACATGCGTGGCTGTATTCCAATAAAACTTTATTTATACAGTCGAAGAGCAAACTGGATTTGACTTACAGACTGCAGACACCTGGTCTATATGTGCCAAAAGTATGTTGTAAAGTACAATTTTTCAATAGAAAATAGAGGATTTTGACATTTTCAGGTATTAAGGCTTTCTATTTCTTTGCTATGATGCCTTCTATTTTTAGGTGGCAAGCGCCCAACATTATCTTAGCTGCTACACTTGTACATTATTTTAAGTAATTGGAAATGAAATACTTCTATCCTTTACCATTTTGGTTGACCTTGTTCTTCTTATTCCCTGTATGTTACTAATGGAGCTTGAAATTAAATGTCATTTCTGTTTATCTGTTAACACATTTCTGTTTATCTGTTAACATATATACACACTATTCCCCATAAAGTACACATCTTCCAAAGAACTCATTGGAAAACATAAGAGCTTGAACAAGGTGGGCTGAAGTGATTTGATCTGATGTGCCTTCCTTCTTTTGAGACTTAATGTATGAGTACCACTTATAATGTCTAGACACTAAATTAGAGTTCAGTTTGTGGTCTCAGTTTTGAATTTTTTTTTTGGCTTTTGTATTTGATTTCTCTTAAATTTATGCACTCTAGTGAAATTAATCTTCTTTTGTTCACAAAGTTATTCGAAACACCTTTTGTACTACCTTATCCCTAGCCAGTTATCTTCTGGGATACTTTTAAATTTTATTCACAAAATCTTTGATAGTCTTCCCTCTGGGAGGGAGAGCTTAGCTCCCATTCCTTTGAGTGTGAACTAAACTTAACTATGACTTCAAAGAAATAAATTATATAGAAGTAGCCCTATGAAATTTAAAGATTTGATTATAAAAGGCAATTAAATTTCTTTCGTTCTATCTTTTCTGAATCACTCACTCTGGAAGAAGCTAGCTACATGCCATGAAGTATATAGACAGCCTTGTGATGAGCCTACACCCATAGGGCAAGGAACCAGGACATCTGACCAGCAGCCCAGCGAAACTGAGGCCTCACGCCAACAGCCACACGAGTGAGCTGGGAGCAGATCCTCCAGCCCCAGCAAAGCCTTCAGCTGACTGCAAATTGATTGCAACTTCAAGAGAAACTGAGCCAGAACCACCCAGAGAGTTATCTCAGGTTCCTGGCCTCCCAAAATGTGAGACAATAAATCTTTATTCTTTTAGGCTTTGGAGTAATCGGGTACACTGCAATAGATAACTCCTACGACTTCTAAGGGGTGTTTATGATTGAAAGGGAGAGGTCAGTGGTGAAGACAGAGTGCAGCCGCATGGTCTGTCTGGGCATTGAGCCAGTTGCTCTGTTGGAAGCCAGGTCTAGATGTGCTGGTGAGGCAAGGTGGAATTTGACCTAATGAATTGAATAAATTTAAGTCAGATGATTTGTTCAAAATCATTAGATGGCTTTTGGAAGATATTAGTAGCCTTTCTACCTTTGATACATACTTGGTGAATATTCAAAATAGCAATGCCTGAGTCTCACTTCCAGGGACTCTGAATTAATTGTTTTTGGGATGCAGAATGTGATGGTTCTAAGATGATGTGAAGATTGAGAACTACTGATTTATAAGTTAGAATTTGGAAGATGTAATGTTTCCCCCTCAACAAGTCCCTACCAAATGGTAAATTAAGAGAAGGCAAGTCTCAGGCCAAATTTGCAAAGTAAATATGTACAGGTAAAGAGAAACAGATATGTGAGCCCCTCTGCCGGCTCACTGAAGTCACAGAACAGTATCTTCTTGGCATTCTAGAAGGTCGTGAGATGTGAAGGATTTGCTCAGGATGGATCATATAACATTGCAGGAGCAGAGCTCTGCAAACCTTATCAGATCCTCTGCCTGGATCTTCCTTCCTTTCAAAGGTGCTTATCCTTCGGTGAGGAGGGTCAGACTCACTAACTCCTCACACCTCGTGGTGAGAAGCTCAGGGTGCTCGTACAGTACTTCCTCCAGCTCACCCTCTTGTTTTGAACACAGTTGCTCCCCCCAAAACCTCTAAAATCCATAATGATGTCCAAAATGAAATAATTCTGATTTGAGATTTGAGATGAAGCTGGTAGAAGCCCTCGTAGCAGTGCTGGGATGTGAACTCTGATGAGAGCCCGTTTCTGAGCCCTGGCTGCATGTCAGAGTGAGGAGAAAACTTTTAAAAGACGCTATCTCACCTCAACTCTGGTTTAATTAAGTCAAAAGCTTTGAGGGAAGCATAGCAACAAATCATGATTGCCAGGAGCAAGGACTACAACAGGGAGGGTGTGATTTTAAATGGGTAGAATTCACAGGGAGTTTTGGGGGGGAGGTGGGTATGTACTGATTATGAGAGTAGTTAGACAAATCTATACGTATAGTAAAACAGAACCATACAGCAAAGGAGAATAAAGATTGGTTTTGGTAATTAAAAAATAATAAATAATTGGACCATAATTTTTCTTTCTTTCTTTTTCTTTTTTTTTCGGTGCTGGGATTGAACTCAGGGCCTTGTGTTTGTGAGGCAAGCATTCTAACCACTGATCTAAATCCCCAGCCCTCATTAAATTCTTCTTTAAAACTCTGAGAGGATCACACTATTCAGCAGGTTTGAGTCCCTTGATTAGTTCTCTCAAGCGCCAGTCAGCACCTCTGGTACATTCATAATCAGGGCACCACCGGTGTTAGCATCTGAGTTGGCATAATTTCCCTTTCCATACAGACGCCTACACCTTCATATATCAGCACACCACATTGTCTATGGGTGAAGAATTTTAAAGTAAATTATAAATGCCGTAAAAGTGAGATATAACTGTCTTTTACAAACACACCCTGGGGAATTTCAGAATATTGCAGTGGGGAATTGAATGAGTCAATAGTTCTATTAATCTCTTCTTTTAGAGAAAAAAACACATAATGCAACCGCTTTGCCTCAAAACAATGTTTCTTAGGCCTGTACACGGTTGCTTTTACAGAATAACAAAGAATCCCCGGAGGAGAGCACTTTGGCAGTTTAATTAGTTTCATTTCTGACTAGAACCGCAGGAAGAAATAAATATGTCATGATGGTGTGTGGGGATATGTGGGTGTATAGTATATAAATGAAAGAAACGGCCTTTCTTACTTTTTTCTAGCTCCTGGGAGCCTCAGTCACAGTATCATGGTGCACCTATGTGAACAAATCACAGGTGCTGTGCTGTCTGGAACAGCAGACAGTGTCTACACCTCTGCCTGGGTGAGGCCAGGAGACAGCACTTTAATCCCTGGCAGTGCCACCCACTACATTTCTGTAGTTAAATCTTCTGAGTCTTTCTGTGCCTCCCTTTGCTCACTCATAATATGGGAATAATCACATTAACCTTCAACTTATGGATCAGGTCGCTGAGCTTTCATCTGACTCTCTGAAATCCTTTTCTTCCCTCCCCTGCATCTTCTCACTGTACAAAGGGCTAAGTATGGCGCATTGAACTATTTTTTAGATTAGAGGCCAGAAGACTAAACCAAATTTGTCTTCTTCTTCCTTTTAATGATGGTAGCTGGCTTTACCAGAAATTTTAAAGCATGAAATATATAAAGATCTCAGAAGCCATATAAATTCTTTAATATGCAGTGATTTGAGACACTCTTGGCTAGAATTAGAGCAATAAAGTAAATAGTTGTTCTGGCCAAAGAAAGCTGATTTATAGTCCAAGCTGATCTGTCCCATACACATTCTTACTTTAAAATAACCAGGCAAATTTCGCTTCTATAGATTTTACCTACAGAAAACTAACAGCATATGAGGGAAAATCAAATGACTACCCAAGGTAAAAAAAATCCCTCTACTGGACATCACACTGTCCAACAGCCCTGGTTGAATTCCTGGCCATGTGCTTGCTTCCAAATATTATGGGGGAATCTTGGACTTGCAAACTCTGCAGTTTATTCAGATTATTCCTTAGGGCACTTCAGAAAAATTTAGAGACAAGAAAAAAAATGCTGTTCATGCATAAATATAAGTCATGAAAAAGCAGGTAAATTTCTAGAAGTGAACTCACTAGGCAATAGCAGCTCTTTCATTCAGCCCTTGCTTTTGGTATTTTTGACAGGGGTGGGAGGAGGTGGCGCCTCACACCAGCCATTTCCATGCAGACAGTACTCCAAACTTACAAGCATGCACCATGAAACCAAACGTGTATACTCAAGCTGAGACCACAAATATTATATTATATATGCATACCTGTGTTTATAGCAGCACAGTTTGTAATAGTTAAGTATTGGAAATGGCCCAAATGCCCATCAACCAAGGAATGGATAAAGAAGATGTGGTTCTTTTATACAATGGAGCATTACTCTGCCATAGAGAAGGATAAACTTGATACATTTGTAGGTAAATGGTTGCACCTTGAGACCATACTCTTAAGTGAAATAAATTGGACACACATGCTCAAATATCGCATGGTTTTTCTGGTATGAGAAACTGAAAGTGTAAATAGGAACCAAAATACATACTAGATATTGTGAAATAAGGAAGAAAATGTTCAAATAGGAAGAGGAAGTAGAGAGGGGAGAGGAAGAAAGAAAAGAAGGGAAAGAAAAGAAAAAGAGAGTAGAGAGAAAAATTGGAACAAAGCTTTTGTAAATAAAGAGGGAAAGAGGGGTTGCAGGAGCAGAGATTGGGGAAAAAAAAAGAAGAATCAAGATATATCACGTACAGGAACAAATTCCATATGATGAATGTTATCATTATGTACATCTAAAATGTACCACTAAAATTAATTTAGAAAAAGAAAACACTGTCATCTCAATGTAGAGTTTGCGGTTAAATTTGGGTAGTTTAGTCATTAAGAAACTCCATGATGGTTGTTAGGTTGCGAAAGCTACTGAAGACTCTGTTTTATGAAAGTGGTTAAAAGAGCACAATACATGCTTAATAAGACTTAAACTAGATTGAGAGAAAAATCAGTCCCTATACACATTCATTTATTATTTTTGTTGTTTTTATTAGTATCTGTTTTCAAAACATAATATAGGCATTCATCACGGAAAATTGGTTTACATACATCTCACGAGTCGATCCTTTTTATACACATATGGAAGAGGAAGAAATTTCAGTGCTGACCTGGAAAACAGTACCTGTAATCTACCTGCAGGACAATGAAGGGAACAGCAAAATGAACTGCGGAAATACCAATTTCTCATTTAGAAAATACATTTGAATTTACTATGCACACACATTACAGTTTTGACTTTCACAAAATACTACTTAGTTACACTGTAGGGCAGCCAGGAGCAGGAGCGCTGTTATCTGAGTGCCCGAGGAATGTTTTCCTGGCCCTGAGTACAATATTTCATGAGATTATGGTAAATATCAACGAACTACAATAACAGGCACTTCCCAGGTTTTCCCCACTTCTTTCTTTTTGCTAACAAGCTTGTTAATATTTGAAATTTCCTTGTCTGCACCCTAAGCCTTGCAGCCCTCAAACGGAGCTGAGCTGGCTGACACAGGGCTTCGTCTGTGAGGTAGGTCACCCACCTCCACATGCTGCAGAGCAGCAACAATGCACGGTGCGAAATCCTGGGGAGAGGGTGCCTGCCGGCTGTCTAGAGGGGAGGAATGAAGAAAGAGGGTTGCAGATTAGTTTGCCTAAAGCCTGCCCACCTGTTTACCTTTAGCCACGAGACGAGAATAAAAAATATTTTGCGCTGATGTTAAAAGATTTTGGTCTTTGTGAACTCTAGTTATTTTCCTCCCAGTAGACTGTGGACCCTGATTTCTTGAATGTCGTAGTAGACTTTATCCTGCATCCCTGCTTTGGAGGTGGTGTTCATGGTTTGCAGAGCCTCACCCGTTCCACTTCATGGCCTCTCGGCCTCCCTTCCCGCATTTCTGGGGAAGGCACACAGGCCCCAGTCAAGCCTAGTTAGATGGAGACCTGGAGGCCAGTTATTTTCCTCTCAACTTCCTTCTTTCAGGTCCATGCCTATAAATGTCTCTGGTTTTTGAGTGCAGAACATTTTAATTAACAAATAATTGTGTGGAACAGTGTGTGTGGAACAGTGAAACAAATGTGACCTAATTTAATCCTTTTGATATTTCTTTGTGGTCTGTCCTCAACTCTTGAAGTAATATGTGTTCTCTGCTGATATGCACATCTGGCTTTGGCCTCCTGCCTCCTACCACCCGTTCTTCTGACATCTTCAGGCTGGTTTACCAAGCTCGTTTCAAGATGCTGTGGATGACGTTTCAGTAGGAAGGACCAGCTGGCTGCTTAACACTAGCCGACACCCAGGGGTTCCTGATCTTAGTTATTAACTGAATAGAACAAATCGTACACTAAGTCAGAGACCAGCTTCTCTTTCTGTTTTCACATGGCTTAGAAGAGGAAATATTCTATGGCTTGATATCACTACTAAATTTTGTATAGTATCTATATTGTAGAAAATGCCCTCATTCAACATAGAGCTTTCAAATAGCCATTCGCGATTGCCATAGACAATAAACAAACTCCATGAGAAATGCAGAGTATTAATTTGACATGTAGCTGAGAATTCGACATAAGCATGATTTGTTTGAATACAGTAATTCATCATTAGCCTCATCCATACTTAGGATGGATGAGTGAAGAAGAGTGCAACATTTATTTGTATACATTTTCCAGCCTAAAATTTGAAGGGAAATCATTTGATTATTATGCCGCCTCTCCAAATGCTTCTTTTTCTGCTGAGAAACTATAGTTATACCTTTATCTTATATATGAAAAATTAATGATCCATCGTTCATTTTTTTTCATGTCTAGAACAAAGAACTAGTCAACACCTTCATCTTGCACTCTTCTCTCATTTCTTTCTCTCTGTTTTTTTCTCCAGGGATGTAGTTCCACATGTTTTTAAGTCTGTAAATAATACTAACAGTAAGCAAGCTTTTCCAGTGATTCAAGTATACTTAAGTTCCAAATGTAAAATTTGAAAAATATTCAAACTGTAAATATTACTTTTGTACCAAATGAAAGTCACATATTTCTTCCTGTTGCTTGGAAATACACTTAGCCTCTTAAGTGATATTTCTTAGAGAACCAAGAAATTGCTAAAGTAAGAAAAAAACTTTAAAATTCGGGCTCCAATCAACATTGCCATTACTTTTGAGAGCAATTGAGTTATATTTTCAGAATTAATGCAGTTTCTAAATGTAGAAAAAGCAAAATATGAATTTTTTTTATTTCAAATTGAAGATTTCTAGGCTAAAAAGTGAGGGACTTGTGTGATTAAATAAAACAAATGGTAAAAATGTTTTTGTATAATTACAAAATAGTTTCATATAATCAGAACTGACTTTAGAAAGTTTTTTAAATTTGGTTAATTAATAAAAATAAGTCCCCAATTTATTATTTATCAGCATTTAATAAATAAGTAAATGAAATATAATTTTGAAATTATTTCTATAGCAATTGTATGGTAATTTAAAGTATTTGCAGAGGATTTTGAAATAATTTCCAAAGCTATTATATGATCTTCACGAGCAAGCAAGAGGGCAATGTCACTGTTTTGAAAAGACAAAGCGAATAGATCAGATTTGTCCTTCATCAAGGTTTCTCTGAAATTAATTGTGCAATATGAGAAGACTAAAGCATTATCTGTCAGGTAGGAATATAACAGTCCATTATTAATGCTAATGGAGAAAATATAGTACTGGCTTCATGTCATTGTAGCAACAAATAACTGCAAAGATTAAGCTGACTCAAAAGCTTATAGAAGATATTTACTGCTTTGAAGAGGGGTCATTTTAGATGAATTAAGGTCATGTACATTTAAAATATTACTCATGATATTTACAAAAATATTTTCTTGTTAGTATCTAAGCAATTTTCTAACAATGAACAAACATTAAAATCTGACATTAGTGTCTACAGTAGTTTCTTAGCACTGCCATAATAACGGTGCAAAATCAGTGGCTTACCACAATAGAAATTTATGGTCTCACGGTTATGGAGGTGGGAAGTGTGAAACTGAGGCACCAGCGAAATCGATTCCTTCTGGAGATTTGAGGGGAGAATCTTTTCCATGCTTCTCCTCTGGCTTCCGGTGGTTGCTGGCAACACCAGATGTCCTTGGCCAGTGGCTGCACACTGCACCCCTCCTCCTGTCTCACACGGCATTTTCCCTGTGTGTCTCTGTGCATGTACACAGCTTTCCTAGAAGGACACCAATCAGTGGATTTAGGGCCTAATCTAAATCAGTGTGACTTCATTTTAACTTCATCATTTATGTCTATAAAGACACTATTTCCAAATTGGATCACATTCTAAGTGTCTGAGTGGACACAAATTTGGGGGGAACACTTTTCAACTCAACACATTGTCTTAATCTTTGCAAAGAAAAAATGAGCACTTTCAAAAATGCTGCTCTGAATAGAGTTTTAGGATTCACACCCTGGAAGTGGAGATTAAACCATTTTATTTGGGAAGTATGTTGTTTAATTTTTATTAACTTTATAGATTAAAAAGCTAGAAAATAGTAATACTATTTTAGAAGTGTTGGCAGTCTTTGTATACAGTAGCAAAGAGCATTACCAAATACTAATCGAGTGTTTAATCTGCTCGACATATTTTCATAGAATATTGGTCTTGCTTTTACATGAAACATGATTACTATTGATTATAATATTTTTCCTATCTATTACTGACTGCAGTTCCTAAGAAAGGCATGAGGTGTTGGAAACAGGAATGCAAGTGCTTATCCTCAAAAGCTCTCAAATGAAGATATACATATTGTTAAAAAAGGAGGAGGGATCCAACTGTTGAGGACAGGACAGACAGCTTCTTACTAGCTAGGCAATCAGAGGCGGGCTACTGAATTCCATATCTCAGTTTCCTTTTCTGTAAATGGGGCAGTAATATCTGTGTCTATCTCAAAGCATTGTTAGATTAAATGAGTAGATAAATGAAACAGCATTTGCAGTGCTGTCTGAACAAATGAAACTTGTGTGTGTTAGCTATCGTCACAAGGAAAACTAGTGTACATAATATTTAGCTATGGTGTGGAACAACATTGGAAAGCTCATGGGGACCCACACACTCCCTGGAAGATGGCTTCTAGAGAACACTGCATAACCATAGACATAAACAAATAATTTGAAATTGCAATTGATTTTATTGGCAGAAATCACATGTGTACGTCAATGTAATGAGTGTTTTTTGCTTAGATGTTGTAATGATCTATTTCTTGTGTTGAGTTTGCTTTTAAAAAGGAATCATGAGGAAAACTATAAATTATTTGGAGACAATTAATGGTATTACTATGTTTTGATAGATGCAGGTTTGAATGGTTTTCCCTGTGAGGTTCTGTGATGATGGTCATGATAAAAGTCTGAACTCCTCCTCTTGTATTCCATAAAATCGATACTGGCTCAAGCAAAATGAGACAGTCACCTCGAACATCCCTTGGCAATATCTTTCTGTCTCTAAAGAAGATTCTCCTGATGCTGTCCACCTCTTGAGGCCAGCCACACTTTCTTGGATGTCTGCTGCCACAGACTAAAGCATACCACCCCAGAGCGGTTGCATTACTTTGGTGTTCATGGTTTCTTCGCTCAACCAGACAAAGCTAGTGTGCATATTGAACCAAGGGTTAGTGATTGCAGAGTATCTAGGAGTGCTACTCCATGAGAGGTTACAGCACAATGTAGTTTCGTTTGTCTTGATCAACAGCATTTAAGGAGATAATAGGTGACAGATGGTCTGAGGAAGTGACTAGCCATTGAGGTAGAGACATGGAAAGCTCAGACTACAGCTATCTCCTCCTGAATGTAGTGGGGCATGGCTAGGCCTGGTTCCACCCCTCACTGGGGCAAGACAGACCAGAAGTCTAATAGCTACAATTTAACAATATCCTCCACCTGAAAAACAGGCAGTACACTGTGTCCTTCTCCCGTATACCTCAATGTGTCTTCATTTACTCCAACCACATCTGTTTCCTGCAAATGAATTTTATGCTTTCTGCCAAGATAAGGACAGAGGTAATTTCTCATAAAATTAAACTAATGGCAGATAATATATTAAGTATTAATTAGGAAAACTATAAAAGAACATTTCCCAGGGAGGTTGATTACTGCTACAGAATAAACAGCTGTGGTAAACTAAGGGCGGGAATAGTGAGTTAAGGCATGGTAAACTGAAACTGTTAGGGTAGTCATATTATTAATTGTCCAAACTAGGATACTTCTGAGAGAGAGGGAAAACTACTGAGAGTTTTGCTAGAACAAAGGATAAATAGAGGATAAACCAGGATCGTCTTGTGCAAATGGGGATGGACAAGCACCCAATTTATTGCATGTCATATTAGAATCTTTATGATAATAACAAATGTTTGTTTAGGAAAGAAATAGTATACAAAACTTCTCAGAAATATGTTGGTACCTGTTCAGGATCTGAATTGAACAGTGTTGGTGAAATGTAGCGAGAAGCAGTAGATTCTATACACCCTCATTTCAAAGTTGAAGGGAAACTACATAAAAAATAAGAGTGCATTATCATTTGCGTATTAATTCAAATGCCTATAGATGGTGTTAAATTCTATAATGAGGATTTAATTGTGTAATATAAATCTCTGAGATTAAACATTTCTAAGAATGGTTGTTATCCTATTAACGTTTTATTAATGCTATAGTACTCCAGGAGGAAATTAAATCTGTCCCTAAGATCCGTAGAGCAGTGCACCTGTTTTACCTACATTTTCCTCATGAAGACTTTTGATTCCAAGTCTTTAACAGTTGTTTTCTGAAAAAGGCTTTATTGTAAGTCCTACTCATTTAAGGGCATAAGATCATTTAAGTGCAGATTTGGTTGTTTCTGGATCAAGCTCCTTTATATTTCTATCAAGCGATTCTAACTTTATAAAAATGACTTGAGAGTTTAATGGCTCTCTCTATCCTCCAGGAAAAATTGTTTCTAGCACATCAGGTATGTAGAGACTGCTGTCTCTAAAATGACAAAAACAAAATTGAACCCAGTTCTCAAGGTTGAATCCGCCAATGGTTAATTGGATATTATTCCTCAGCATGTTTTGGTTTGTTTTCAAGGGGCCCCAAACTCACTGATTGAAATTTAGCAAGAGAAGAGACGAGGAAATAATCATGTTTTAAAGTATGAAGAAAGTGGGACATTGTCATTAATATTCTTTCAAATAGTGAAACATTATGAATAGACTTGTTTGTTGTACCTAAAGCATGGGGTTAAACCGAAATAGGTAAAATAAAATCCAGATGACTTGAGAGACAGGAGGGTGGGGAAAAGTATAGGTTGCTTGGGCAGAATAACAGTTACAGGGAAAGTTAACTCACTTTAAAACAATAGCTGAATCATTGTAGGCATGAAACAAACAGGTCAGGATTTGCTAAGCAAATGAATGCCTCACAGTAATCAGATCTTCCTCAGCGTTTCTCAATGCTCATGCATCAATTAGGATGTTATTTGAATATAGAGATAAAGGGATAAGTAAAGCATCATTTTTCTGATTGTTTTGAAATCATAAAACAAAGGGAAAAAAACATGTGCATGTCTTTTCTTTTCCCTTGAGCGAATGAATGAGATTCAAATTCTTTCCAATAGTGGCACGGTCTGCTTCTGAACTTCTTGGCACGCTTTACACTCACCTGGTCAGATTTTACAACACATCTGCACCTGTGCCTTGCCCTGAGCAATTCTGATTTAATTAGTCTGCACAGAGCCCAGGTTGTTAACAAAGCTGCTCAGCTGATTCCATGTGTAGGTGGACCCGTTAGAAGCCAAAGCTGGCGATAGGGAGAGGGGAAAGGGGAAGGGGAGTGGAGATAAAGTCGACAATTTTTCCTATGGTAATTCAGCAAATATTTTTTGGCTACTATTAGGTACCAGACACTCTTCTAGACACTAGGCACATACTTATATTAACAAAAGAATCTCTACTTTCCTTGAGTTTACATGCTGGTTAGGAAGGCAGACAATAAATAAGTACATGTGTGATTTTTTTCACTCTCATTAAGGTTTAATTCACAAATAAAAATTGTGTATTTATGATATAACACAGGTTTTGATACATGTAAACATTGCAAAATGATTAAAGCAAACTAGTTAACATACCCATCCCCTCACGTAACTATCTTTTTTGAAGTAAGAACATCTATGATCTACACTCTTAGCAATTTTCAACTATATATGATTATTAACTGTATCCATCATGCTATACAGTAGATTTCCATAACTTCTCTTATCTGTCTAAAACTTTGTAGTCTTTGACCAGCATCACCTCATTGCCTTCCACTCCTACTGGCCCCTGGTAACCACCATTCTACTTTCTCTTATTTGCTTTTGCCTTCTTTGGGTTCCCATATTAGTGATATCATGTCTTTTTGTGCCTGGCTTATTTCACTTAGGATAAAGTCATACAGATTTATCTATGTTGTAGCAAGTAACAGAATTGCCTTTGTGTTTGAGGCTCAATAGTCCATTGCACATATACATATAGCATATATATACACATTATTGATGCTTTTTATATATACATATGTGTGTATATATATATATGCCACATTTTCTTTATCTGTCAGTTTTTGGGCATGTCATTTAATTTAATATCTTGGCTATTGTGAATAGCAATGGAATGACATGGGAGTATGGATGCCTCTTGACATACTGATTTTATGTGCTTAAGATACACACATAGAAGTGGAATTGCTGGATTATATTTTAGTTCTATTTTTAATGTTATAGGAACCTCCAGACTATTTTCCTTAATGGGCATACTAATTTATAGAAACTGTGCAAGAGTTCCCTCTTGTTCATATCCTCGTCAATATTTTTATGTTGATCTTGTTGATAATAGCTAGTCTGACAAATGTGAGGTGAAATTTGCATT
This sequence comes from Hystrix cristata, assembly GCA_004026905.1. NCBI lineage: Eukaryota > Metazoa > Chordata > Mammalia > Rodentia > Hystricidae > Hystrix > Hystrix cristata. The sequence goes on along the minus strand of PVJO010001250.1, from coordinate 44,902 downwards.
TTAATGATTAGGGTATTTCTATATATCTATTTTCCATTTGTATGTCCTGTTTTATATTTTATTGATTTTAAGACATGCTTTCCATAATTAAATATGTTTAAACTAATTGTACAGTTCACAGAGGAAATGATAAGAAAGCATTGGAACACATGGTTGTTATATAATTTTGTCTTAATGGTAAATAAAATAATGTACATCTTGCAATTAGTGAGATCATAAGTTCAATGAAATGTAGTATAAATTCAGATACGATCAAGGAAATCAACTTCTGTATAATCAAAAAATTTCTAATAACATAATCCAAAATTTAAGTTTTAATTGATGCAATCATGAATGAATTTTTGGCCTGATTAAACATCATGATCCCTTTATCAAGGTTTTACTTCCATGGACCAACACTATAACTCTTCTATGGGTCCTATACAATTTACTAAACAAATATAGTGAATTAAAAAAAACGATTGTTATCAGTTTTGAAACGCAATCCTCTGAGTCTATCATAGTTTTCTACATTTTGAGACGGAAGATACTGACTGCTTTTTGTTTCAGCTATCTTTGTAAAGGTGCCTATATAGCAAACAGCCTTGGAAGATAGAACTAGTGCTTCCCTTTCAAGCAAAGGGCATGCATGGTACCCATTGTAAGAGACTTGGGTTTTCTTAGCTTGGGGTTTCTCTCCTGTATCTTTCTCATAACACATCCTGCTGTTTGCTCAGGTAGAATGTGATCCTCTTTGCATTGGCCTTTGAGAATTGGAGGTTGGGAAATCAGCACAAAAGATGCTGATACTCTGGCTTCTACTTCTATTTCTGTGAACAATAAACTGCCCTATATCTTTGACTTGTAAATCTTGTTTCTTTTATAGGCATTTGTGAAATTCTGGATGGCTAACTTCTTAATTTACAAATAAAGTAAAATCTCACAACTTTCACAGTTCATATCAGTAGTAGTCTTTTCAAATAATATTTTTAACATCTTGCTAATTTAGGTAGACAGCAAGCTATGGAGATGATTAATAGAACACAGGACCTTAATGATCAAGATGTGTGGAGGCCAATGCAGACATCGAAGTTAGGAGACTGAGGGCAGATTCCCTCCAAAAAGTCATGATCCTTTGCCAAGTTTTCAAAAATTAGTTTTCAGATCTAGAACCCTGATTGATGGAGAGGTTGAGTTCTCGAGAGATGGCCCACTGAGAGACGTGGCAGTAATTCCCCAGTCCTTCTATAAAGGGACCTACAAAGTAGCAGCATAGTGTGTCTGGTATAATGTGGTAGTAAACTACTTCAGGTTCTGGCAAGAGATTCTGACTCCAATTACTAGGTGACACCAAAGATTGTCAGCATTGGGTGAAACATTGTATAGAGAAGTTTTTTATGATGAAAACATGTACAGAGAACTCTGCTGCTTGAGCTACATGCCCCAGAAACCTCTGTGGCATCAAATGTATCAACTGCAGGACAAGATTGCCTGAATTTATGAGAAACTTCTCTAAGGAAAACCTTTATAAAAGAATAGGTAGGGAGAGGAAGAGGAGCTGGGAGAAGAAGAAAAGGAGAAGAAAGAGGATCTTGTGCTCGTACATTTTTCATGGCATTATCTTTATTATTTAAAAAAAATAAAGCAGCTTAATCGCCAAGGAAGAGATTGGATAAGCAAATTGCAGCATATTAGGATTTTGAAATACTATGGTGAGCTATGAATGGTGTTCCAGAAAATACTCAGTGTGCATGTATGTAGCATGCCACATATACAGGAGGTACATAATAAGTCATTGCCAGTCACCATCATTTCTGTGGTAATAGGAAAAAAATCAACCATTTATTCATTCTAATACAGAGTTTATTGAGAGCACAGTACCTAGACATAAATCATCTACATGATTTACAAGAGAGCACAGATTTTTTTCTGTTAATTTACATGTTCCCAGAAACCTAGAATAGTACTTGGTACTTTTTTTCGGATCTCAATAAATGTTGGATAAGTAATTTTATTGAATATATAGGACAGTATATGATAGTGTTTAATAATTCCTAATATTCTTTTTACTGATTTTTAAAATTAGTTCATGTTTGTTATACTTAATGAATACAGGGGAGGTGGTGTATATACAATCCTATTTGTTATAGTTTATACCTACACGTCCCCCCAAAATCTCAGAAGCTTGTAGGTAGGGATTTGGGGAGGTGATTGGATCATGGAGAAGTGATATTCATCAGCAGATTACTCCACTGATGAGTCACTGCTAAATGTGATGTTGGGAGGTGAAGCCCGCTAGGAGGAAATGGATCAGTGGGGCCTGGCCTAGAATGGTATAGCTCTCTCCCTCCTCTCTTATCATTCTCTGCTTCCTTCTGCCATGGTGTGAGCTGTTTCTCCTCTGCCATGCTGCTTTGCCTTGGAACCAACCTATGGACTGAGCTCTCTACAAATTATGAGCAAAATAAACCTCTCCATCCTTAAATTGTGGGTGTTGGGTATTTTGTCTCAGCAATGAATAAAATGACTAAGATAGATTTGGCACCAAAGAAGTGGGGTCATTACTGTAACACTACTTGACTGCGTGGTTCAGAAGCCTTTGGAACTGGCTCTGGGGTGCCGATGACTAGGTTCTGGGGTGCTGATGACTCTTTCTAGGTTCTTCTTGTCCTGAACAAAGAATTGGACAAAACAAGTGCAAAGGTAGGGAGGTTTTATATTTATTAAATTAAGGAAAAGAAATATGCTCTGTAGAATGAATGGGGGACTATTAGAAGTAGAGAAAGAAGTACACTCTGCAGGGTGTGAGTGGATCATTGTGAACGAGAGAACACAGTGGCCATGAGCTTAATGTTCATCATCTTTTTTATCCCCTGCCCTTGGACTGACATCATATCTAGTCTGACCTATCAAAAGCCTGCTTGACACCTCACAAGAAGAATTGGAGATCGCATTCTTTGATTGCTCCCAGATGTGGGGCTTTGTGAACTGTTTTTCTTGGATCTCCATAGTTGACAGGTCACACCCACTTACCCAGCCATTGCCATCCCCTAATCTCCTGCCTCAATTGCAAAGAGGAGTTTGGAAATGTTTAGAGGTGCTGGCTGTAGAATTGCCCTAGAATGCTATAAGCTGAGTTTGATGGGAGATTCTGGTCAGAGCTCAGGAGACCAGAATGCTAATAGAAAAGGAGACAGTAAAAACCAGGCATTGGAGGTTTCAGTAAGGAACAAGGACTCCATAGGCAATTGAACTCCAGGCCCTGTGTGTTATGCTGTGGCAAAAAATGTGTCTACATTTTGTCCATGTCCAGAGACTGCTGACGACAGAGATTAGGGACAGCAGACTAATTAAGTTGATGAAGTAAATTTCAAGCAGTCTAACACTGAAGCTGTGGCTTGGGTACTGTTAAGGGCTATTTGCCTGCTCTACCTTGACAATCAACAGCAAAGTCACAGCTGAACGATTTAAAATGTTTTGAGTTTGGCCAGCAAGGAAGCAGCAATAAAGTGGAGCCTGTGAAGATGGATTAGAGGAGAGTTTGCTTGCTAAAAAGATTAGCATTAACAACAAAGTGCTTTGGATTTGGACAATACAAAGAATACCATGGGGGATGGGAGAAATCTGAAGGATGCCTCCTCCCCCTCTTCCAGGACTCAAGGGTCGAAAAGTGAAAGATTTTGCTTTGAGAAGAGAGCCCCAGGGCACTGTGTTCCAGAATAGCAACAGTTTAGGAATTGGAATTGATTCCCCAGGATTCAGTTCATTTTGCTCAGCCATCCAGGCGCTGAGAGGCTTCTGCATCCACCAGCAAGATGCAAAAGGGTTTGGCTACTGCTCAACCTGGGGATGAACATTGGCATCATCCACGTGCTGCTGGTTTTAGGCTCATGCAGAATGCAAGAGTTGTAGGGTCTCAGAAGCTTCCGTGCAGATTTCTGAAGAAGGCCTGGGAGGACAGTGTGGCCCTGGGAGGGTCTGAAGTTGTCAGTATGAAGCAGAAAGTGTGGTGGAGAACCAGCGAGTTGGAAAAGCCAGGAACGTGGAACTTCTGAGGGGAGCCGGAAGGAGTGAGCAAAGCCAGCACAAGAGACAAGGCATGAGGGCTCCAGCACCAATGGTGCCATGGGACAGGGCCACCCAAGCCCTTCGTAGTTCATATCTCACTACAATTTGTCCAGGGTGCTGGACATGGGACTATAAGATTTAATGTTTGCCCTGCTGGATGTTGGTCTCTCTTTGGCACCGTTCCTTTCTATCCCCCATTTCTCCCTTTTGGTTTGGGAATGTTTGCCCTGTGCCTCTGTATGTCAGTAGTATTTAATTTTTCATTTTTACAGGGGCTCACAGCTAACAATTTGCCTTAAATCTCAGAGGAGGCTTTGGATTTGGAGTTTTCAGAAATGCTGAAACTTTAAGGAGTTTGGTGATACTTAGAGATGGACTGAACACATTTTTTTGCAAAAATGAATGCATATGAGTTTTGGAGGGCTAGGGGCAAAACGTTATGATTTATATCTAGATGTGCCCCCCAAAACCTCGTGTGCTCTTGGGAGGTGACTGGATCACAGGTGTGGGATACTCATTAGTAGATTAGTCCATTGTGAGAGGCAAAGGCTGGTTGTGGGAGGTAGATCGCTGGGGGCGAGGCCCAGATGATATTTCTCCCTCCCTCTCTCTGGATCCCCGCTGCCATTCCTGGAGTTCTTTCTCCTCCACTACGACCTTCTGCCATGCCGCCCTGCCTTGGAACAAGCTGACTCTTGGCTGAGATCTCTATGAACTGTGACCCATAATATACCTCCCTCCTTTAACCTGTAGGTGTTGTGTATTTTGTCTCAGGAATGAGTAAGCAACTAAAGCACCATCTTAATACCTTCTACTTCCCTTCCCCCTTCCCGGACTTCCTCCTGCTTCTAGCCCTGGACTTTTCCATCTCCAAAGGGTTTACCTCTTTGTTTCCTGCCATCTAGCTTTTATTTTGCTCTTTTAAATTATTTAGACTTCACATTTCTTGTATAAGAGAAACAATGCAATATTTAAGCCTGTGTGTCTGATTTATTTCACTTAGGATTCTGGTCTTAAGGTGCATCCATTTTCCTACAAATGACACAAATTTATCCTTCTTTATGGCTGAGTAGATCCCTAATGGTCTTTAAAATATTTTTCCATGGACATAATAAGAATTTATATATTAGTCAATATTTATAACTCAAAGACGTTTGTTCAACAATTCAAATAGTCTAATCAAGAATATTCATTCTAGAGGTATTAAATTATTGTTTGAAAGATATTTATCAGGAATCCAGAATCCAGAAAGGCCTGTACCAGTGTTTCATATATTTTTGTGTGATTTTTCCTTTCAGGAGTTTATAAATTAACATTAATTAGTTAATTAATAGTTTACAGTGACTGGAAAACTTGCCTGAATGTCGTATTTGAATTTATAAACACCAAACACTGTTCTTCAGTATTCCTCAAAATATGATGTAGAGGGATAACAATATCCAAATAATATCCAAATAATTCTTATTGTGTCTTAGATTTAAAATATACTTAGGTTGTGGATACAAAATAATTTCAGCCAATGCATTATTTTCCTATTATTAGTGCATTTTTAATTTCCTATAATTCATTTCCTTAAAACAGAATATCAGTTTTATTGACTAAAATAGTTATCTTTATTTCAAACCCACGTCAGAAGAAATGTTGAAAAGGAATAGAAATAAATCAAACCTTTATGTTCTACTCTAAATTTCCTTTTGCATAGTTTATGCGATTATAATAATAAAATGCATTACAAATCTTGCTAAGTGTACCCTAGATGAAAGAGGAGGTTATATTTATGTTTCCTTGTTGTTGTTAATAATGGGAGTGTTCTAGTTGTTTCACTTATATGCTGTCTGGGTTTTTAAAACTGATTTATGTGAACATAATATGCATATGACTGACATTATGGATAAGTGATTCCAGATACTGACACTCATTTTCTAAAATTGTTTGCAATAGAGCAGTTGTTCACTGAGCTTTGTAGTAAGTTACTTTTCAATGTGTGAGATGTATTAAAATGTTGGCTTTAGACTACATTAAGAAAATATGTAAGGCAATGTGCAGGTTTTTGTTTGTAGAAGGTGGTAGAATGACAGCCTCTTTCCTTCCTCTGACTACATTTATATATGTGCACAATGTTTTATGTTGATGCATATGTGATGGAACCATAGTTTGGATTATTTTAATTTATTTTGATCTTGGTAATAAAAGAGAATTTTAATACCAGTTGCTAGAATTGCATTGCACTATATAGTCAATGTCATCTAGACTATTTCTATGTCTTTAATATAAAACTAAATTAATACATTGGTTATATCATTAAACTAATAAAGTAACAGGAGTATGAACACTTATCTTTTTACTGCGGTAGTGGTGGTTGTAAAATATGTAGCATCTCATTTGAGACTAATAGTGAAATTAATTAAATTGCATTTTGGCACTGCCAAAAAAGAGACTGTGACCTCAGTGGTCAGTCAACTGATCAGAAGGGTCGTTCTCGCCAGATGGCACCGTAGAATTCTCCACCACAACCAAGAAGCAAAGTTTTAAAGCAACTTGTTCCAGAACATGGGACGATAAGCCCAGAGAAAGGCAGTCTTTGGTCTGTTGGAGTCGAAAATGTCTGCTGTGCTGCCCAGAATGCTAAATAGCCTCTTAACATTTTACTGAAGTGGCTTCTTTTGAAATTTTTCCTTATAAAGCAAACGTTACCTTGTAAGTATTGTCATGCAACACATGGGATTTATTACAATGCTGCAAACAGCGATGCCGTTTGTTAAGCAAACCAAACCAAACCAAGCAGAAAGGAAGTTTTACACCAGGGTGAAAGTATGACTGATTTTTTTTCTTCAATATCTATAGAAAAATGTTGCTTAATCTTTTAGATGTAAATGTTTCAGATAGTTTTCAAACTAAAAATGTACTTTGTTTTCTGTTTTATTAAAATTGGAAGAACTTTTAAATTAAAATGAATTTGCATCTTGGGTTTTCTTTAGTAAAGTTAATAGCAGTATCTTCAAAATGTTTATAAGTTTTATTGGTTCGGTTTTAAGTTAGTTTTTGTGTAGGTGTATACTGCATTATTTGCTTTAAATACAGATTAATCACCTGTCCCCCAGCATTTCTTAAATTATATTGTATTGTAATTAGTTACTGCATATTCCTTTCTGAATAGATTGTAAATTCCTTGAGGGGAGAGATTGTTTCTGAAATTTTTAACCCCTATAAAACCAGTGATAGAGTCCTGTATGTAGCTGCACTTAAGGAAAACTTACTAAATTCAATTGAATTTATGCATTTGAAAAGAATAAAAGAAAAAGAAGGAGTGAGGGAGAGGGATTGCAGAGAGGCAGAGAAAAGCAACCAAGATATTTAATTGGGGAGGGGTGTTCTTTTAGAAAAAAAAAAAAACAAAGAGTTTAGATTGTTTTGCTTGTTGAAGAAATAACCTTCTTATATGCTTCAAACATTATAAAAAAAAGCCTTCAGTCTATCAGGCAAAATTGATTTGGTGTAATGAAGAATTTTTTAACCAGAGAAATTGTTAGTGATAACACAAACTAAATAAACCATCTCAGCGCTGTAGACACCATCATTCTTTAGGGAAAAAAATGAACTGGATGCAAGAGAGGTTACTTCAAATGTAGGCAGAGAACAAGACAGGATTCACAGAGAAGGAGACATTAAAATGGGACTTGAAGAGTACTGTGGGTTTGGGAGTGCAAAGGGGAAGGAGAGGGCATTGAAGGAAGAGGGTGCGTCAGAGCAGGGCTGCAGATTTGAATCCAGAGCTGCCAACACGTAGGAGAGCCAGGTCTGTCAGGCCAATGCTGCTTCTCTTCCGGGACCTCACACTTCAGCCTCTGATGCACAGGCCTCAGCTGTACAATGTGTATCCTGAGTGTCATAGAATCGGAATATGAGGGGCAAATAGAGATTTCATTGTACAGAATTTCTAATGGAAAGAAAGAAAAAGGATAGACGTCTTGGTCAAAGCAAATAGCTGGCTAGCGACAGAGCTAAGCCTGATCCTGGTCTTCTGCCTGGTGGTCCAGACGTCTTTTTTGAGGGGATGTAGAGCACTCTTGAGGCAAGAGCCCGGACTCTGGAAGGCAGACTGTCCTGGATTTAAACATTGTCTCCATTCCTCATTACTCCTTGAGCTGAGAAATTTCATTGCACTGGAGTCACCTCTCTAAAGCCAGAGGTGAATTTATTTGCTTCATGAGTACATTTTGTTGTTGAAAAGTACTATAAGGTCTGATGACAAAAAAACAAAAAAGACAAAAAAACAACAAAAAAACACAAAACAAAACAGCGAATGTTGCGCTAGGAATATGTTGTGGTCCCTGATGGCCATCACATCCAGGTACAGGAGGGCCAGATTACACACATCCAGGTACAGGAGGGCCCGGTTACATACATCCAGTATGAACAAGAACCCCACAGTCGCTGCAGCAGTCCCAGGTCCCACTTGTGCTTGTGTCCCAGGTCAGCAGCTTGTTGCTCAGGCTCCACTTGAGGTACAGCACACTCCACTGTCAAGCGGAGGCTGAGGCTGCCATGGCTCAAGGCCCAGCGCCTGCCTGGCACCGAGGAGGCCGTGCCTGGACATACTCAGCAGCTCAGCGCCACGGCATGGAGTGGGATGTTATTGGTCTGACTGATGACTGAGCCCAGGGCCTAACGCGGATCGTGGATATCAGCATCAGCTCTCCTGAGGGAAGGGGAGACTCATCTCCCTCCCCCCACTTAGGTTCTCCAGATAGTCAGCGTTTGGCCTCCTGCTACTGCAAGGGAGAGAGATCTGTGCAGTTGGGTTTGGGGGACAGCTAGGGTCCCCAGCCTGCAGGCAGGCTTCGAGAGAGCAATTTATTTTTGTTTGGATGGACCCACTGGCCCCTCAGTTTCAATAAAGGGACCAGAGTGCCCCCCAATACAGTAAATAGTTACATTTAAAAATATATTACGATAAAGGTCATTTTGCTATTAACTCCCACAAAACGCTACCCCTTGCTTGGAATATTCTCCTCATTCATGCCACTTTCTGAAGCAGTTTGCAGTTTATGTTTACACAATTTCTGTCAAATAAAAACTTTACAGTCTATCCTCATCCACCTTATTCACCAGATCTGACATCATGCAAATTATGGTTCTCCCCAAAGTCAAAATGACCAGGGGACGGTAATTGTTCTGAATCCATTCAAGACATCCAGGCAGCCACAGCAGTACAACTAAAGACACAAAAGAGAACCTCAGAAGTGCTTGAGAAAGTGGCAAGAAGGATGCGATAAGTGTGTTAGAAGTGAGAAGATATGTTTTTTTATTGTAGTAATTTTTAGTGATACGGTTATGGCATTTTTAAATCATAGCTCGTATAATATAGTAGGTAAGAACATGTTCAGTTTAGTTCAGTTTAGTTTTGCAGTACTGGGGATTGAACTCAGGATCTCATGCATTCTAGGCGTGTGATCTACCACAAAGCTACACTTCCGGCCCTCGTGTAAATTTTATAAACATTCTGTGTCTCGATAGACTCATGTCAAATGAGCAGGTAGCAGTAACTACTCACAGAACTGGCATAAGGGTTAAAAAATGTTCATCGGCGAAATGACTGACATAGTTTCTGCTCTCTAGTGAGTAGTAAGGAAAACTATCACCACCGATGAAGCAGGACCTAGAGTATCTAGGGTTCCAGTCCTTCTTCCATTATGTCTTATCCCTATGACTGTAGCAAACTTTTACATGCTTCAGGCTCTCCTTCTGTATAATACTGAATAATAAAAATATCAGCTTAATAGAAGTATTGTGATGACTATCTATACAAATAAATAAAGGAAAGAACTTAGGACACGCTTGATATACACTGAACACTCTGTGAAACTACCACCTGCTTTCATAATCTGAGAACTGCCGAAAGATCACCATGTCGTTGTCCTTTTCTATCCAAGTGATATAATTGATAGTATCCATAAAAACCAAAGAATTACAGATTTAGAAGGAGTTTTATCATAAATATTGAATTAAAATGGAGCTGAGTGAGGAAGGATGCAAATCTCAATTCCCGTCTGTGTGAAGAGAGATGGCACCTTTGAAAACATTAAATCGACATAGTTCCGTTCTAGTTATCAGTAATTGCTTATTCTAGAGAAGAATTGCTTCTTTTCTCTGTAAAGCTTTTCCTTCATTAAAACTGGAGCAATTGTAGCTTGAGAGGAAGACAGTGAACAAATTTCTAAGCTTTGAGAATTTTAAGTAATTGCTTAGCTTAGAGAATTTCTTAATACAATTGAACAGGTTTTTTTTCAGAAAAAAATGCATCAAAAATTGTATTTTAGAATAATGAATTATTTTTTTAAGATTTTTGAGTAAAACACTAACTTTTACACAAAAATAAGAAAATTTATTTTAAAGAGACTATTCTATGTGAAAACAGAGGAATAAGATGCTTTATAACATGACTTATAAGTTATTTACAATTATTTATGTATAACATAATTATTTATTTATAATGGTCTATCATGTGGTTAAGTAAAAATTGAATTCAGGCAACCACATGATGGTATTTTAAACAGGCAATAAATATGTTTACAAAAATGCTTTATGATTTTGGGAGATATTTTTGCAATTTAGTTGGACAACATCAAATGGCCAATACTTATAATTGTACAGGTTTCAAGCAAAATGTAGATATAAAAATTAAACAGAGGTATTTTGTGATAAGTGTATTTATAAGTCTGTATATTTTAGTCGCAAGGTTCAAAATTCTAGAGGTATTAAAGAATATCTTGTTGAAATACTCCATCTCTTCTCCTGACTATATCACCTAATTCCTTTCCATACAAACAACTAATGTTATTACTTTTGGTGTAAATACAATCTCCAGGTTTAGCTTGGAGATTTGTATTTCACTGTTTTTCGTACCTTCGTGACATTTATTGTGTGATTCAGCAGTCTTAACCAATCTTATCTTAATGGGCATTTTACATGGTGTCCAGTCTTTCAGTTACAAAGAATAAGCTCACAGAAAGGTCATTCTGTGAGAACTTGCCTATTTCTATATCATAAATTTCTAAAGGTAGAACTGTTGAAGGTTATGTATATATTTGTTCATATGGTCAAATTACACTCTATAGAGATAGCACTCATTTAAATCTTTGTTCTTTTTTGTGCTGGGGATTGAACTTGTGCTTGCTAGGCAAGTGCTCTACCCTTGACATCCCCAATCCCTGTAGCACTAATTTCAATTGCAACTGGACATACATAATAATTCTTAATACTAGACTTTCAAGTTTACATCAAACACCCATGTCTTAGCTTCCCCAACACAGGTGGAGGAGGAGGAGTGAGGAAAGGGGATGAGCGAGGAAATGGAGTTATCACTCAAAAAGAATATGGAGCCTGATGCTCACCTGTTTGGCTGTTTTCTGCAGAGGTGGTAGGTCTCCAGAGTCCGCATTTCGATACATCTCTGCTCCCCAAATGGTTCACTGACAGAAGCGGGATGTGGGTCTGAGGGAAGCTTTGAAGGGAAGCTTTGAAGGGAAGAAGAATCATCTGAGGGTTTCTGGGGCCCACTCAGCCGTGGGAATACTAAGCAGAATGGTGGAAGAGAAGATGACTGGGTTTGGGACCAGGAGGCCACAGAGGACAGAGACCTGTTAGCAGCAGCAGTGGACAGTTGGAGGTGGTCCATGGCAAAGGACATCCGCGAGACCAGACAGGACCTGACAGGTAGCTCTTTAAAATGTACTGTTTTCTGAATCAAGTGAGAGAACAAGATGATGTAGCAGGATGAGATACTTAGCCATAGGCCACCTAGGTCCCAGCTTCTATCCCCTCCCAGAGGATGGGACAGCACATGAACTTGTGTCACACCGCATGTAAGTCACAGACCCTGTCCTCTCCAACTTTACCTCCTCCTGGCAACTACTTCTTTCTCAATTTGTCTAAAGTCTTTCCTTTGGGTCTTTTAGTTTACTGTCCCTAGGTAATTTACTCCTACACGCATACCATAAAACCTACTCCAACTAACGCAACCATAAAGAGACTCTTGGAACACTAGAGGGAAACTGACAGGAACTCTGGGGCTCTGGGCACTAAGTTGAGGTGTAAAACCAGCAGCAACACAGCTGGCAGGACAGCCCAGTAGAAACCAGCCAACACTGCTCATTACTCATGCTGGGAGAGCGGTGAGAAGCTCCGCCTCAGCTGCCCAGAAGAACCCGGGATGTCTGCCACTCTGCCCACCTGTCTGGAAACTACTTCCCATGACCGACAGCGGCCTCTTATTGCTCACTTTCACAAACAAATCACGTGGGAACAGCACCACATATGGAGCTCTGCCCCAGAAGGGCACCTGGAAACTGCCCCTTTAGCCCTTGATCTACATTAAAAGGAGACAAACCTGAAAGTGTTGGACTGGGTGTTGCATGAATCGAGTGACACTATCTGCCTCACCCCGTGTTTTGACTTTGACATTTATGTTGAAGAGGTCCACATATTTATGTATCTGCTTCTCAGATCTGCATTTTCAACATCCTGCAAGACAGAGAAAATGAATTGCTCACAGTGTCAAAGCAACACTTCTTTATGGTGTGAAATAGTACTCTATTTTTTAGGGACTCTCTTAGAACTAGCTTTGTCCTTTATATTTAGCATCCTTATATGAGATCTCCTGGGACATGTTCTCATCATTCTGGCTTCTGAGTTTTTGGTGGAACAGAGCTCCCTGAAGTACTGAATGCCCCTGGTGTGGTTATTGTGTTTCACTTGAAAATGGGTGAAGGAATGAGCAATTTTTTTTAAGCAAGACATTTTGGTTCTAAACAACATGTTAAACATAGATGATGCTCTATTTCCCACTAAACACAGACCAGTGTATTTCATGTGTGTTTTTTCTGTATTGGTGGTTCTATAGCCTGGAAATCTTGATAAAACACACAGCAATGGTTCTCACCAGATCTGACTGCATTTCTAGAGTACTTCATTCATAGTCTCATTCTATCAATGCTTTTTTGGTTTTTCAAACAACCATGCTTGATGCTCTGCTACCTTACTCTCTCCTCTCCATTCACATGTGTTCAAACATTTCTTCTATCCCTTTCTTATGTTTTGCTGTCATTCTAGATACAGACTGAGAGTACCTGCCTCACCCCGAATTTTAAATGTGAAATTCTGGTTGAAGAGTTTCAAATAAATATATTACCTCAAAACTGAACCTCAAAACTTCATTTTCAACTTTCCTGCTTTTGAATTTTGTTGTTCCAAATTAAATTTTACAAACTTATTTTTATATGGAGAAGTCAGAAGGGGAACACAAATTGCAGTGAAAGGAATCTTGTAAGACACGCGGGGTTATAGGGAGCTTTGCTCTGAGGGCTGCACAGCAGGTTTCCAGAGTTCATATGCTAAAAAATGTTAATATGAGTCCCAACAGAACGTTCTAATTTAGGCGTGTATGGAAGTGCCTTCAGATGCAAGAAACAGAGGCAGGTGTTACATACTGCTTTGACTGTTTTTGTCTCTTTTTCATTATAATAGATACTACTTTCTTTCAAGACATCAAATATAGTTCAATTGCAGTCTTAGGGTACAGTCTTAGGGTCCTGTTGCTGGGACAAAATATCCAATAACCACAATTTGAAGAAAGTTTATTTTGACTCATGGTTTCAGGGGTTCAGTACATGGTAAGATGGTTCCATGACAGCAACATTCTAGTAGAAGGACATAGAGGAGAAAAGCTGCTGAACTCATTGTGTCTGAGTAGCAGGGGGCAGGCTTAGCCCAAGAAAAATGAGCCAGCAGACCAGATATAGCCTGTAAGGTCGCATTCCTCACATTCCCACAAACCACCCAAACAAACAAGTGTGCTTTACAAATCTCCTAGACATTTCTCAAGGTAATCAAGTTGACAATCAAGATTAACCATAATAGTTATTGATTTGCATATCTTAAGTCATCTTTGCATCCCTGGGATCCCTCATTTTCATGATGTAAGATCTTTTTGATGATTTGTTTCATTCTGTCTGCTAGTATCTTGTTGAGGATTTTTGCATCTATCTTCATTAAAGAAGTTGGCCTGTAGTTTTCTTTTGGCCTCATCTATTTTTGAAATCAGGATAATACTAGCTTCTAGGAATGAGTTTGGAAGGAGTCTGGTTTTTTTTCAATTTAATTAAAGAGTTTGAGGAGTATTGACATTATATGTTCCCTGAAGGCTTTCTAGAATTCAGCAGTGAATCTGTCAGGCTCTGGGCTTTTCTTACTTGGTAAGTTTTATTTATTACTGCCTCAATTCCATTGTGGCAGTTATTGTTATTGTTCAGTTTTTATGTCTTTTTGCTTTAGTTTTGGTAATTCATACGTTTCTTCAAGATTCTCTAATTTGTTGGGGTATAATTTTTCATAGTAGTTAGTAATTGTTTTCTGGATTTCAGCAGTGTGTGTTGTGGTTTCACTTTTTTATTTCTAAGTACAATTTATGTGGGTCTTTCCTTTTCTTTTTTTTTGGAAAGTTTGGCTAAAAGGTAGATAATAGGAAACAGGGAGATAGATCTTTTACAAATGGGAAAGGGACCAAGAGATGGATAGAAGGGGAGGTGGGGAAGGCAAAGGGGATGTAAGAAGAATTAAGATGTGCTGTGTGCATGTACCAACTGCCCACAATGAATGTAATCATTAAGTACTAGAAATATGTACTAATAAAAATAAAAATTTAAAAAGCTTAACAATCATGGCAACCTAAGGGCTGCTGGTGGTTATAAATTGTTGACTTTCCCCTTTGTATTTCTCTTTATTTCCTTTTAAGAAAACAGTGTGTATCTTCTCTTTATGTCCTACCTGTAGCTTCTGAAAAGCTTATTCTACCTAACAACTTCATTAGCATTTTGGCTACTTGAAGTTTTTGAGTAAAATAACACTATATGAAATGCAGATCCACATACTCTGTTTTAAACTTTTTCTTGACAATAATGTTGCTTTCTTATCTATTTAGCAAAGTTTTGAAAGAATTATTTAAAGCTTTGGGGCATTAGGAATGGTGCATTTATTATTTTATTTTCATGAAACAAGTCTTTTAAAAGAACAGACCATGAGAAATTTTCACATCTCATTATTTTTTAAACCTTCTCTGGAAAAATGTCTTTTTCTCCTTAGGCATAGAAGGTTGTGGTCTAAATATACAAGGGCGAATGATTTTATTTTCACTATGAGATTGCTCCTGCAAAAGCCAGATATTTATTCTTTTGTTAGAAATTCAGTAAAGTAATTTTTAGAAACTTGTTTTTTCTTTTTCTTTAAAGATGAGCATTTAAAATGTCTGCTCTTGCTCTTTCTGATAAATCACTACCTAAGTTTTCCAGATCATTTCATATATTTTTTTCTGACTGTGGCAATAATAAGATAGAAAAGAAATTTGGAGACGTGAATATAAAAAAGAGTTCTTTAACGTCAAATCTTATGATTTTTCCTAAGAGATTTGACTGGAGCCATTTTGCACAAAGCACTATGAGTAGAATAAAGTTGCAGAAGAGATTTGTAGTTAAAGAAACCTTTTCACTTAATGAAACAATGGCATCCTGTCTTTATTCTGTGTTTGCTGAGGACTAACACAAAACATTATTTCCCCTGATAGCAAACAACTTCATAGTGACTGTGTGACAACTAGTTATGCATTTAATTGTAATTATTTATTTTATACTCTACCAATAGAACTGAAAATTAGAATATTCATAGTGGGTAATTTGACATTCTTTACCAAAATTTAAAACATTTCCTATGCCTGTAAATGCAACAATTTCATTGCTAGGAATTTATTCTGCAGATGTGCTGCTTCTTATGCAAAAGAACCAATGAACAAATTGATCATTGAGCACTGTTTCCTTCCCCATCTACAGCCTCACATCTTGAGTTAAAAAAATTCTGGTACATGAATATGACGGATGATATTTCAGTGATTAAAAACTGAATGAGACAATATGCTGTTTGCCCCAGTTATGAAATGATCTAAGCAAAAAATCAAGAAATAAAACAGCATTTAAAGAAATGTTACTATTTATGTAAAATAGAAGTAAATATATACATATTTATATATTGCTTGTATGCACCCAAAATATATTTCAAAATATATCCCAATACTCTCAGATAATATTTGCTGCAAATGCAGAACAAAATTAGGAAGCCGAGTCAAAACTGGGCTAAGACCTTCCTCCAACATGGTTCTGGTAAATGTTTAATAACTACTTTGGGTAAGAGGAGACTTAATTCATAGCATTTACCAATTTCTGTATGTAAATATTCTTACAGTGTCCATGTGTAATGTAGCAGTGGCTGTCATTTAAGCAAATGAGATCTTCAGCCTGCTTAGGGGACCTGTTGGATATATAGGCAATTTGGAATGTACAACTATAGGCAAGAGAAGAGAGGGAAAGACAGAAATATGGGAACTGGCTACATAAAGTTTATCCTTTGGTAGCAATGAGGTGGGATGAATTATCCCGGAGAGTAAGTATAGAGAAAAGTCTTGGAACAATATTGCAGATTGTTCAATAACCAATTATAAATTGAGATTTTTGTGCTTTATTTTTCATGTGAGCAACAGATCAACTCTGAATATTTATTTTCCAGCTTTCCAATTTAAGCAGAGAGGATAAATAACTATTTTGTGATGCTTGAAGCTTGCAACATGACTGGAAATTAAACATTATATTTAGGAGACATGGATTTTTTGTTTTGAGAAATGCAGAAAGCAGAGCCGATAGAATTCACATTGCTATAAATAAGCGCACACAATAGCTAGCCCAAAAGCATCCTGATTTTGTAAATCGAGCCATCAACACCCAATACTTTTGGCAAGAAGAAAGGAAACTATGGCCAAATGAGAATGGTAAAAAGCAGGTGGCTGTCCTCAGGTGACAAATATCTAACATGAGACACAGCTAGCGTTTCACAGTAGGTTGAAAATATCCTAACAGTCTAAAATATTTCAACATTCTCTGCTTCAGCGCAATGAAACACCAACCTCCCCAGCCCGCTCCAGCAGTCAGTCGTGTAACTCTGCCCGAGAAGACAGAATACTGATCTGAGCTACACTGACAAAGTGGAAGCAGGTTGCAGGCAGCAGTTACCAAACTTTCTCCATCGATGGAAACTTCAGGAGCTTCTTTTCCTATAGCGTTCTTAGGCCAAAGAGATATGACACTCGTTATAATAAGCAGTTAAGTCAAAAATTTACTAAGATGTACGTCTTAGCAAACTAATAGCCATTTGAAAAATAGGTGTAAGTTAAAAAAATATTTTATATCCTTCTTGAGTCACCACAATGGCTTCCTAATGGCCTATATGCCTTCATGGAGCATTTACACTTCTTGAACCTTGGAGTGAGTTTGGGCACTTGTATTAGGGTTTGTGAGGGAATAGATTTAATACAGGACACACAATTTATAGGATTATTTTATAATATTCACCCAAAAAAGTCAAATGCAGAAGACTGCAAGAGATTTGTCCAGGCACTAGAGACACAAAGAATCCTGCCGAGGGCCTGGATCCCACGCAATGTCCTCTACGAGTTGGAAACCTTGAGCCCACGGCCGTGCTTCACACAAGTCTGTGTCAGAGATCTGCGCCTGAAAGGCCCAAGGGTCAATGGTGGAAGCTAGAAAGTCTGTCCCAGCAGGGTGAAGGGTCTGTCCAGAAGGCCAAGGGATCTGTCCCGAATCCAGGAAGTGATGCTCAAGACAAAGGTGAAGACCAGCGCTCCCCTAAGAGAGCAAGAACCCCAGCTCCTCCTCCCATGAGAACAGCTGAGTTCCTGTCAGGAAAACCGGCCCGAACAAAGCTTCTCCTGAGAAATCAGCAGCCTGAAATCTTCCTCACCAGTTCTCCTTTAATGCTGTTTCAGCAACAATCCTCAGGTGAGTCTTTCTACGCCCAGAACCACGCTGACTCAGTTCTGCTGGACTTTCCCACTCAAGCTGATTGTTAATTAATCAATCCACCACAGCACTACTACCTCCGCTTCCTATTCGTGATCCTTTTTGAGTAGTCCTTTCTTTTTACTACGAAACCGTGTAAAACTCAGCTTCTAGGAGATATTGTATGAAAAGGAAAGTTATGCAATCTATCAGTTATCTTGAGCTTGTAATTAATCCATGGAACAACTGACAGAATGTGTCACTATGTTTCCCTTAAAAATAAAAATCTCAAGTCCTCTACCCTCTGTGAATGCTCTGTATCACCTTAATCTGACTTGGCATTTAATTGCAGATTTACAGATTTACTGAATTTGTGGGTGATCAGAAGTCAAAATGGGATCAGGGAACAGAAAACGGGACATTAGCTCTTTGGATGACCGATTGCTCCCCTCTCTATAAGAAACTAAGACACACTGAGTTTGTAAGAGGTCTTCTAATTTGTCCCCAGTTGTGCATTAATCTGAGTTTGTGTACCTTCTTTTCTAAGGAACATAACTAGTTTTCGCACTAAAGCAACGTCTCTTATCCAAAGATCTTAATAGAATTCTTAAATTAAAAAAAAAAAAGGATCTGACTACATCACTACACTAGTGGACAGAATCCAGGAATCGTGTAATTCTGACAAGGCTTGATTTGTTTTCTTCTTGGAGTACAACGCTGGTTCTTTGGCACTTTGTTAAAGGACACAGTGTCAGAGTGATTATCTATCAGAGAGGACAGGAGATGATCCTGCATCTAATCACTAGCAAGTCTAGAAATACTTTATTGGATGAATGAAATATTAGCTTCCTATATCACCCTAATTGTGTTCCAAATTGAATTCCAAAATTAAATCTTTGTTTCCTGTCTCGTATTGCTTAACTTGCCTTTTTCTTTTTTACTGCTATGACAACCTATTCATTTTGAGCTATAATTTATAAGCTGTCTAATCACTAGGTAGAACATAACTACCTTGGTTACCAGGGCAATTGTGAGGAAAACTCATCTCCTTTCCCCATTTTACCCAGAATCAGCTTGATTGTAGAATATGTCATTTGTGAAAAAAAAAAGAAGAAAAGGATTCAATTATTATTTTTTTTTTGGCATGACTGTTTGGCATTATTCATCTTACCTATCTTAATGAATGTAGAACTCACAAGAGCTCTGTCAAATAGAAGTCTGTCTTTTTTTTTTTTTTACAGGTGAGTAAAATGTTTTGAAAAATTAGAGTTAGGATGTGACTTCAGACGCTGACTTCCATGCTGTTTTCATCAGTTACCATCTCTTTCTCTTGCTAGATGCTTGGACAATGCAAACAGGCAATGCGAAGCCCACACATGATCTATATCCCTCCATTGTAGCATCGCAAACCCAGAATTCAACTAAATTAAGATGACAGCATACTTTGGAAATGTCCCAACAGCCAATGCACAGAGAAGTCATTCGTGCTGTGTTTCGTTAGGTTCCTGATTGGGATCATGAGAGAATCTGGGAACATCACAAAGAATCCAAAGAAACATAAACTCAAGGAAGATTGAATTGGGTCGGGGAGAGTTCAGAGTTCAGTTACATGGTATTATAGGCAAAGAAAGAGGGACCAGAATAGTTAAGCCACCATATCAAATTAGTGAGAGCTGAGTTTAGAAGCCGAGTCACCTGACACCAAATCTATAGTTCTTTTCACAATGTCACAAAACTTGCCTTTTTCCAACATGTTTTAAAAACAATAATATACATTCATTTTTGAAACTTCTTTTCTTTTTTGTGATACTGGGGATTGAGCCCAAGGCTTTTGCACTGAGTTATATGCTCAGTCCTAATTTTCAATTTTTTTCAAAGTTCGAGACAGAAAGTCTTTCTAAATTACTATATTGCTTGGCTAGGCACGAAATTGCTATCTTCATGTCTCAGCTTCCCATTGTGCTGGGATTATAGGCATTGAAACTTCTCTTAAGACTTCTTTCTATACATAAATTCATATACATTTTTAAAATGTGATTCAAACATGCATGAATGCTAGTAATCATTTTTAGTTAATACTTTATAAGCCACTTTCCACTTCAATAAATATGTATAATGGTTTTTCATATAATAGCATAATGCTTTGTACAAAAAACATTGTGCATGTTTATATCTTCCCACTTTTCTGCTATTATAAATAATATTTCCATAATTTCCTCATCATATATTTTATTATCTATCTTTTCATGTATGATTTTATTAATTTCCCAAAATATATTGCCAGAAGTACAACTCTAGAGACAAAGCATGTGTATTAGTCAGAGTTCTTGTAAAACAGAACAAGTAAGATACATTCATGCAATTTTTTAACTATATATGATGTAAGTGTATACATGTGATGTAAATATGAGACATATGGTGTCTTATGTGTATATATGGAATTTACCACAATAATATATGTGATATGCATATCAGATACATGTACCTACAATATATGTGGAGAGAGATTCATTCAAATGGATTGACTCCTGCAATTATGAAAGTTGACGAGCGTCCAGCTCTGCAGAGTAAGTCAACAAGCTAGAAATCCAGGACAACCGCTGGTGCAAGCTCCTGTTCAAGTCTCCTGAGAACCAGCGAGTCAATGTAGCTCTAGTTTGAAGGCTGACAAGCTCAAGACCCAAGAAGAGTGAGTGATTCAGTTCAATTCTATTTAGCTCGGTGGTAGAGCGCTTGCCTAGCAAGTGCAAGGCCCTGAGTTCGATCCCCAGCAACCCCCCCCAAAGAAATCAAAGGCAGGAGAAAACTGATATCCTGGTTTGAAAACAGGCAGAGGAATTCTCTAGGGAGAAGGTTAGCTTCTAGGTTCTGTTCAGGACTTCAACAGATCCGATGAGGCCCATTTGCACTGGGGATAGAGGTCCACTCAATCTATCAATTTAAATATTAACCTCATCCTGTAACACCCTCCCTGAAACAATCAGAATGATATTTGACTGTGAGCAACCATGATCCAGTTAAATTCACACATAAAATTTTAACTAGGACAGCATGTGATTGAGTTTAAGATTTCTGGTTCATATTCTTTACTGGGCCTCTTAAAGTTATACAAGTTAAAGCAGTGGAGTCCCCCACTTGCCAACTCCAGGCATCATTTGTTGAAATCATTACCAATATATAGTCAATATTTATTATTCATAAATTGGCCTCCTTGTCAGGATATATATCGTCAGAATCAATATGCGAGACACTTTCCCAGTCATTCATGGACGTGGACCGAGTGGTGGAATATTTGCGTTTCACTTTCCTAGCTAAGGTCAAACAAGGGCACGCTCTGCCTTCCTGTTCCCTCTCTCACACTTAAAACTAGTAACTTTCTCATGGTCAATTTGGTGTCATGGTCAACTTTTTCTGTGTGTGGTTTTGCTCTTTAAAATGACCCCAAGCAGAGTATTGAGGTGCCGCCTAGTGTACTTATGGGGAAGAAAACTATGTTGTGCCTTCTGGAAAAAGACACGTGTCAGCTAAGCTTCATTCAGGCACAAATTATAATGCAACCGATTCAGTGTCATTCAATCAACAGTACAGCGCATCCAGAAAAAGATAAGAAAATGTACTACACTGTATGTGAAGTTCCTCTGGAAAGTGCCAAAATAACATCCATAGTCCATGAAGATTCTGCAGAAAGGATGAAAAAGCAGCAAACTTATGGCTTTATAAGATCATCACCAATAAATAAAGAGTAATGAAGAGATTGGTTGTGAGGCTGAAGGCTAAGGAAATTTGTGGTCACGTTACCCAGGGTGAGGGAAATGTTACACCCTTCTGAGCTAGTGATTTATTACAAAGAGGTACTGTATATAATTAGATAGATATATGTATTAATCATTTGGTAGAAAATGTTACCAAAAGTTTGCGGGGACCTTAGTCTGTATTTCCTTTAGAAGGTATGGCTTAGGGTCTGCTGATTCGGTCTCCCTGGGACTCTGGGACAGAACCACTGTGAACAATGAGAATCCACTCTGTGTGCAATGTGATCTTTCCTCATTGTTTTAACTCACACATCCGTCATTAAACCGAATTGGACTTCCCAAGCTTAGTAATCATATTTCTTCCTCGTCAAGAGATGTCATATCCCTATTTCTCAGTTAATTGTTTTCAATAAATCTGTGTTCTAAAATCTTTTCTGTCACACGTGTAATTACTTTTATGTCCTAAATTTTTCTTTTCACATAAAAAAATGAATACGTAATTATTTTAAATCTGAGACTTTTGGTTTTATAATCTGTAAAATGAGAGTGTTATATCCCAATTCAACTCGAAATCTGTTATTGTAATATACACTGTCTTAGTTACTTTTCTCATTGCTGAGACAGAATACCTGATGCCCAAAGTTAAGGGAAGAGAGCTCACAGTTTGTGGGGGTTTCAGTCCACAATCGGCTGGCTCTAAGGCAGGGTGGCACGGCAGACAGGCAGAAGGCAGCAAGGCAAGCAAGGAGGCTAGGCAGCTTCTTTCTGGCCCTTATACTTTATCCAGGATGCCAGAATTAGGGCGGTGCCAAACCAATTAGTGGATTGATTTAGTAATCACATGCTCTTAATTCCAGCATCACACACTTTAAATTCAGCCACCTCTGAAAAAGCCCCACTATGACTGCATGAGGCTTTGAGGGGACATCTAGACAAAATCATAACATACACTTTCGGAATCAATGACTATTATAATCGTTGTCAGAGATAAAAAATGATTGGTGGGCTGTTATCTTCAGATATGTAAGATCTCTGATTTTGCCTTGAAGGGTTGGTGTGTCTGAAGAATTTTAGAGTGATGATATTCCTGGGAGTTGTTATATAAATAGATATATAAATACATATTTATATTGTTGAGCTACACTCATTTCTTAGGTTGACTCAAATTAATAAATGAAACCAGGACTCTATCAAGTAACTATTTCAATTTCTATTCTATATTATAGATTCGGACTTGCTCTTTTTGTGTTTTTTATGTCTTTACTTATTTCTGGTTATATGTTGACAATGACCCTTGTATCAAATAAAAATCTTTCTTTCTTTCTTTCTTTCTTTCTTTCTTTCTTTCTTTCTTTCTTTCTTTCTTTCTTTCTTTCTTTCTTTCTTTTTTTCTTTGAGACAGAGTCTCACTATGTAGTTCAGGCCAGCCTTGAACTCACTATGTAGCCCAGGCTGGCCTTGAACTCACAGCAATCCTTCTGCCTCAGCCTCCTGAGTGCTGGAATTACAGGCATGCGCCACCATGCCCGGCCTAAAATATTTATTTCTTAATGTAGTTGGCTGTCAGATAGTCACTGCTAACAAATAGTTCATGGTAATTCTAGCTAGAAAAATACAACCAGAAGATTTGTATTGAGATGCTAAATTTCCAATTAAAATCAAAATAATCTTCAGTACACAGTGTGTAGAAGAGATAAAATTATCAATAGGAGCCTATTCTTATGTCAGAATTTATAATTTTATCAAAGATGTCTAGATTCTTAAAAATATGGCCTTCTGTACATTTCCATATAACCAAATGTTTCTTATTTCTTCTCAGCTCTTTTTCCAACTTGCTTTCTTACAATTCAACCAAAAATCTGTACTCATATTGCTTCAGAATTGTGATTAGGTGTGTGTGAACACATCCTAGGTTCCTGAAGTTGCCAGTTCAAATTATAACTTATTTCCTCTTTCTCTCTTTTTTAGACTTATCCCTGGTGCTGGTATTTATACAGTCATGGATCAAAGAAGGAAAACATACATTTTTAGGAAAGGAGCCCATGTATCTGTGTGTATTGAATATTTATCATTTTGGGCCACTCAGTATTTTTGAATGCCTTCTCATCTCTGCATTTTGATTGTAACACACACTTTGAGTTTTGCCTTTCCATCCAGAAATCTCATTATTTTAGACTCTTTTGTTCTTAGGCTGAAGACATAAAATCTGGATTCTGTCATTCACAGTCTACAAGACTGATTAAAAAGTAAGCAAAAAAAAAAGTAAGCAACATGAGCTTCTAGTGTCAATTTGTTCTAGAATGGGCGCCTGTGATATGCAACTTCTGAAAACAGAAATTTCCTTAATGGGCCAAATCTTTCTGTGCTCTTGAGTGTTCAGCTTCTACCCTGTCTCACTGGCTCATCTAATAAAACTACGTGTTATTTAATATCCTTCAATGAATTGCTTCTCTACTTAGATTGGACAGAACATATTCTGTTATTTGCAAATTAAAAAATACGTAAGATTTTATCATGGTGATATACACAGTTTTTAAAAATAAGTGTTATAATAAAATTCAGAAGCTTCCATATTTTTATTCATTACCAGTTTCATAACTAGCAATTTTCATTTTTGACAACTTTAGATGATTCTTGTAAATTATGAGTAATTTTTTTGACTATCACATCTAGATATAAGAGATTGACTTGGAGGTGTGCATTTCTCTTCTTTTACTAAATTCTCTATCTCACGAACATCTTGATAAAATATTTGCTCAAGTCATTGTTCAATATTACTATTTAGTTATTAAAACAGAAACATTAAGTCTGTTGGAAGATAGAGCAGGTAGAACTCTTGAAGACAGGTGCAGGCAAAGACTTTATGAACAAATCCCCAGTTGCCCAGGAAGTATCACAAAGAATCAACAACTGGGATCTCATCTTAATAAAAAGCTTTTGCACAGCAAAAGAAACCACCAACGGAGTGAAGAGACAACCCACAGAGTGGGAAAAAATTTTTGCCAGCTATT
This sequence comes from Hystrix cristata, assembly GCA_004026905.1. Classification (NCBI taxonomy): domain Eukaryota; kingdom Metazoa; phylum Chordata; class Mammalia; order Rodentia; family Hystricidae; genus Hystrix; species Hystrix cristata. The sequence continues at coordinate 20,197 of PVJO010001250.1, read as the reverse complement.
CCTCTGACAAAGGACTAACATCTCGAATATATAAAGAACCCAAAAAAATCAGACCCCCCAAATTTAAAGACCCAATCCAAAAATGGGCAACTGAAATGAATAGACACTTCTCAAATGAAGAAGGAGAAACAGCAAATAAACATGAAAAAATGTTTAACATCACTGGTCATTCGAGAGATGCAAATTAAAACAACCCTGAGATTCCACCTCACTTCAGAAAGAATGGCTATTATCAACAAATCAGCCAATAACAAATTCTGGCGGGGCTGTGGAGAAAAAGGAACCCTTTTCCACTGTTGGTGGGAATGTAGACTGGTGCAACCGCTATGGATATCAGTGTGGAGATTCCTCAGGGAACTAGGACTAGAGGTTCCATTTGACAGAGCTATTCCTCTTCTTGGTATCTTCCCAAAAGAATTAAAAAACATCAAACCACAGTGATACATGCACGCCAGTGTTTATAGCAGCACAGTTTGTAATAGCTAAATCTTGGAAACAGCCCAAATGCCCATCAACTGAGGAATGGATAAAGAAAACGTGGGTTTTTTTTTTCAAATACAATGGAGTACTACTCTGCCATAAAGAGTGATAAGCTTGAGATATTTCTGGGTAAATGGATGTATCTTGAGACCATACTCTTAAGTGAAATAAATAGAAAATACATGTTTAAATACCATGTTGTTTCTCTGGTGTGAGAAAGTGAAAGTGTAAATAAAGACTAAAATGTATTATACTGGGAAAGAGAAGAAAGTGTCCAAATGGGAAAGGGAACAATGGGTGGGGGGAGGAAGGACCAGAGGAACAAGAGAAATAAGAAATGGAAGGAAAAAATGGAAACAAAGCTTTTATACATAAGGACGGAGGAGGGGGTGAAGGGAAGGGAGGGGAATGGAAAAAAAGAAGCAACAAGATATATCATGTACAGGTACAAATCCCCTATATGAATGTTATCACTATGTACATCTAAAATGTACCATTAAAATAAAATTAAAAAAAATTACTATTTAGGTAATGTTTATTTGGGTTTTTGTTTTGTTTTTCTGTGGTGCTGTGAATTTAACTCAGGCACTCATGCATGTGAGACAAACATCCCACCATTAAGAATGCCAGTGGTGTTCGCCAGCTCTTTTTATTTTTTCTTTTGAGATAGAATTTCACTAAGTCATTTAGGTGGACTTGAATTTGCAATACTCCTGCCTCAACCTCCTGAGTAGTTGGAATTACAAGTGTGCACCACCATACCTGGGATAGATATTGTTTATTAATAAGCAAAGTAGATCCTACCATTGTATTTCATCCTTATTCAGCCATTTGCTTTTTCTATAGTTGATAATTGCTTTGTTCTCAGCTAGTTTTGCTTAATTTACAATATACTTTTTCAAGGTCTGTCAGATCACCTATCTACCACTATTATCTTTTCGAGTCTTCAAATAAATATAATACTTTAAACCTTACCTCTTGTTACAGACTAAACCTCTGTGTCTCGCTAAAATACCAATACAAGGTCATTTGTAGGTGGGGGCTTTGGCAGAGACTAGGTCATGAGTGCAGAGGGAGCCACCTACATAGGACCTGTGCCCATATAAAAGATTCTGGGGGCTCCTTTCCCCTTCCCACCATGCCAGGTTAGTCAGTGAACCCAGATGGTTAATGGACTAATGGGTTATTAACTTACTCTGTTTATTTCTTAGAAACAGAAAAAGGCCCAAGACAATGTGTTCAAACTTGGAAACCTGTTTTAAGTAAAATACAAAATAAATTTTATAGGAGGTGGGATCAAATTATACGGTGAATGGAATTCTGAGGGTCTTTATGAGGTGTGATAAAAGAAAGAGTGCCGGATGCCTTCCGACGGAGAGGCGGGCTTGTGCGAATATTACTGTGTGTCCTCATTCACCGCAACCAGGTCTGGTGCCTCGTAACTTCTGGTTCTCTCCGAAGAACTATTCCCGAAGTCAAAATGACCATGCAAGGTAAAAGTTTTCGATCAATTCAGCACATCCAAGGAGGTATGACAATGCAACTAAAGACACTCACTAAACAGGACTTCCAGAACTGCTTCAGAAAGTGGCAAGAATAATGCGATACATGTGTTTTAAGCAAGCAGGATGCTTTGGGGGAGGATTAATGCTGTGTCCTTCTGTAAGATATTTTTGAAAAAAATTTAAGCATTCCCCATGTTTTTCAACACTACCGTGTACATACACCTCAGGACTCCTTTTTACACTATATATACTTACATAGTATATATAGTACACACACACCCCTAAAATTATGTCTGTATAATTTGGGAAAACACTTACAGAGATGTGCCCCACCCTAACCTGTTAATGTGGTTTCCAATGTGAGAAGGAATGGAAGGACAGCTAGCATTAATGGTACACACACTGGTGGGTTTATAGGTGGTTACTTTGTATTTAAAATTTTTAACACTATCAGATAAACAGTTTTTTAAAAACATTTTATGGACTCTTTCCAATGTTTCTTTATGGAATCATTTTGGCATGTGATGAGAATGAAATAATCTCTTGCCTCTGACAATTTGGGGAGACATACTTCACTGACAAAAATAATAAAGACATAAAAATTCTAGTCATATGCTCTGTATTAGCATTCACATGTTAGGCTTTGGTCTGGGGTTTGATATGTTAATGTGCTAATTGGCTATTTTGGCACAATTGATGATATATGTTGAATGTGGCATGCATGGATATGGTATGTAAATAATTAATATAAAATCATATATTAACAAAATTAATTTGTAAGTCTGTCCCTTTGGATGGTGAGCTGAGGTGTTTTGTAAAGATAATGAGTAAATCTTCCTTCCGAAATTAGCAACACATCAAGGATAATAAATGTAAGAATTTTCTTAGGATTCAAAATATAAAAGTAATCTAAAATAAATGGACTTATGTTTAAGGTTGGGGAACAAAATTAATTCTTCTAACCCGAAGTGCCAGTTATCAAAAGTTATTTAGCATTGGCAGGTATCTGATACCTTCTAGTTAATGACTTTCTTAAAAATTATATCTTAATCTCTTCAAAACAGTCATATAGTTTAATGTCAGTTTAACTTCGATGAAAATGCTTGTTCCAATTTCATTTCTTTAGCATTTTAGTTTTGTTACTTTTTCACAGATCTTTGGATCGACATTTGGAGCTATGCCATACTCTATTGCTCTGACCAGTTTATGGTACATTTCTGTTAAGTCCAGAGATTTAAAAAATACCTGGGCTTTTAGCTCAGTGGTTAGAGAGCTTGCCTAGCAAGCACAAGGCCCTGAGTTCGATTCCCAGGACCAAAAAAAAAAAAATACTATATATATTTAAAATTTGTTTTAAATTCAATTATCTGTGAAGGTCAAGGGGTGGACATAGCTCTTACTTGGTAATAATGAGAATTAATGTAGGGCAATTTTAGCAATATTATGAAACATAAACATCAATTTTGGAGTATCTGATACAAGGCTCTCCTCACCTAATATTATGAGGGTCAACAATTTCTCTGCTTCGTTGCTAATGATGAATACACCAGCGAATTAGTGCTGTTTTGCTTCACACAGGGGTAAGTGCACATTTACACTCTGCCAGTTTCCAAATGTGGCATCGGCTGTGCTGCGTGTCAGCCTATAGCTGGGGCGAGTTAACACAGACTTCTCCAGTCCATTTTATATGGGCAGCTTTATGCTTTAGCTGATTTCATCTGTCTGTTCCATGTGAGCCACTTTCTTTCTGTTAGTTGGCAGCAGTATTTCAGTTTTACCGTTAGTATATAAAATTTTAAATACCATATTCAGGAGACATTTATAAGAGTGTTCCCTGCTGTCTACATCATTTTCCACCCATCATCAAAACTTGACAGGTAAGCTTGCAATGAATACTTTGAAGGCTGAGAATGTTATCTTTCACTAAGAAATGCCACCATTTAGATGAATCCGATATTCAATGAAAACCAGAATACTGTTCATATCCAGGCCTGCAAAAATATCCTGGCTAGCATATTCATGAATAAGTGGAGCTTGTTGTGGATTTACTCCTGGACGATATGCTAACTTCTTTTTGAGAATTTGCTTTAGCCGACCTCAATAACCACAGTAATAATGATAATGAGATAATCTAAAATAAGCCTACACTATATCAAAGACTGCCCAGTATTTTATGTAGTTATTGTATTTTAAAGGGATCCACTAACTTATGAAGCAGTTAGTGCTGTTATTCTCATTTTCAGGAAGCTGATACTGTGTTTGTTAGTTTTCTACCCCTCCATAGCAAATCACCATGAGCTTTGTGATTACATAACAACCACGTCAGCTGTGCTATACAGCACAAGTCCGTGGCTTTGTTCTTCACTGAAAGCTTTGCGATGTTAACACCAGGGTGTCAGACTGGCTACACGCACACGTGAAGCCTCTACGGAGGAATTCACTTTCAAGCTAATTCACGGCATTGGCTGAATCCGTTTCCTTGAGACTATGGTATTACGGTTTCCTTGCTCGGTCTCATCTGATGGTCACTCTTAGCTCCTAGAAACTGTTCATATTCTTAGCCACCTGGCTCCCTCCAACTTTGATGAAGACAATGCATCTTGTCTTAGATCTCTGACTTCTTTGTCTCAGATCTCTGACTTCTTTGTCTCTAAGCTCATCCATCATTTCTCTATACTTACATATTATTTATTAATAGCTTTATTGCAATATAATTTGCATGCCATAAAATTCATCTGTTAGTGTTATGGTTGTGTCTAGATGCCCCTGCAAAGCCTCATGCGGCCATAGGTGGGGCTTTTTCAGAGGTGGCTGAAACTGGAGTGTGTGATGCTGGGATTAAGGGTGTGTGATGAGTAAATCAATCCACTGATTCGTTTGGCGCAGCCCTAATCCTAGCAGCCTGCATAAAATATAAAGGATAGAAAGAGGTTTACCTACCCTTTGCTTACCCCTTTGCTTGCCTTGCTGCCATCTGCCTGTCTGCCATGCCACCCTGCCTTGGACACAGCTGATTGTGGACTGAAACCTCTATAAACTGTGAGGTAAATAAACCTTTCCTCCTCTAACTTTGGATGTTGGGTATTTTGTCTCAGCAACGAGAAAAATGTAACTAAGACAATATATAACTCAATGAATTTTAGCTTAAAGTTATAAAATCATTACACTGATCTAAATTACTTCTATCATCGCAAAAGAAACTGTACACCCGTTATCAATTTTTCTCCGTCTTTCTCCACCATCCCTAGCCATCTACTAGTCAACCCTCGCTATAGATTCGCCAATTCTAACCATCTCATATAGATGGAATTATAAAGTATGTGGCCCTTAGTGGCTTTCACTGAATGTGACCCCTACCTCGCTGTCATCCTGCCCCGCTGGGGTTACTTCAGGCAGCTCTCCAGCCTGCTTTGACAGGAGTCACAGGTCGTATTGCCCCTTCCCTGTCCCCACTGCTCAACGGCTGCTGCCGCCTTTCTGATAAAGTAGTTAGGAGCCCACACCCAAAGAGCAGGGATCAAGGAAGGCTGCTAGTCAATTGTTAAGATCCACGACATCCCCAAACCTCCCTAAGCGATGATTAATTCATACTACTTCTGGAGATTTCCCCCCATATGGCGGCAGTTTCAATTTTAGCTCTGCCATTTTCATGGAAAAGTGGCAGCTGTCAATCTAGCAGCCACTTCTCCCATAATCCCCAACAGCCATGACACTTGCAGTCGTCCAGGACGCCTCCGCAGCTTCTGGGAGGTGTTTGCCTTGCCTGCAACAGGACTAAATTTGAACCAATCGATAAGCTTGAATCGGTGGGCACGGGTTTGGACCAATCAGCAGGCTTGAGTTTGGAGCAGTCACAGACTTGGACATGAATGCTTCATAGAGTATGTATAACATTACATACGATTCCTGAGGCCTAGGTAAGATTATATTAAAGATTTTTCTTGGAAATGTTGGGTGGCTCTGAGGCAGAAAGGTAATTTAAGTACCAATGACATCATAGATCGACATTCAAAAACTGGTGAATAACGTGGAAAATCAAGTCAGAACAAATACAGATAACAAAATATTTTACATTACAACTTGACAAATACACAGATATTCCTTCATGGCAATTCTTTTATGCATATATGATTTGAACACGATGACGATCGCTCTGTCAACAAAAGTAGTTCATGGTTTAAATTTAGCATGCAAATAAATTTTGATGTCACAGTGTAAAGACAGGAAAACAGTCTGGAATAGCTACTCAGATTAAGGTGCTTACTCCAGAATGTAAATCTACTTACTGCTTTCAATATTGATAAAATCTTGTCTGGAGGGATAAAAATATCAGCCGAACTGAATAGTGAAGCAAGTAGTAAAAATGTATTGCACAAAAGCAAATATACTTAGTTCGGGATTATTCTTTTAAATACTATAACAAAGAAGCTGAATATTAGCAGCTGCCCAGGCTGGCGTGATTACAGAGGGGAAAGGGTCTGCCAAGAATGTTGAGTTGTGAAGAAAACTCAACAGTTCAGTGATGTTAGGAGTCAGTTCCGTTTCAACTATTAAAGACCTTTGGCAAGATGCTAGAGTCACATTTGCCTGATATTGGCAGTATTTTTAATAATTTTTGTGTTTTATAATTTAGATGTGAAGTGTCCCCCAAAGACTCAAATATTGAGGGCTCACATATCGATCCCCACTACAGCAGTGTGTAGAGGTGAGGCCTAAGGGTGGGGCTGGATCAGGAAAGCATCGATGCATGAATGGATTAGCCCATCGGGCTCACGGCTCACAGGGTGGGAGTGGGGGCCGGAGGGAGCTGCTCAATGGATCCATGTCTCTGAAGGACATATTTTGCCCCCCCGTCTCTCCTCTCTCCTCTTCTCTCCCCTTTCCTTCCCTCCCCTCCTCTCTCCTCCTTTTCTCTCTCTCTCTCTCTCTCTCTCTCTCTCTCTCTCTCTCTCCCCCTCCCCACCACTTCTCCCCTCTCTCCCTCTTGGATGTTAAGAAGTAAGTGGCTTTCCTCTCAATGCCCTTTGGCCTCACCACAAGCTTGAAAGAAATGGAGCCAGCCGACCATGTGCTGGAACCTCTGAAACTGTGAACCCTGAGGAATTTTTTCACCTTTACCTTGTTTTTTTCTGGTGTTTTGGTCACAGAAATAAGTAGCTGACTAATATATCATGCAAGGAAGGATATATGTTTTCCAACAGAAAAGAAGGTCAAAGAGCAAAATAGAAGTTGCAATTTTTGAGGAACATTTTCTGTGGATTGTGATAGCATGTCTCACAGTTGAGCGATTATGTAGGAAGCAGGCGATCTTGATGAGGTACACAAGCTAGATCACATTTCCCCAGGCTATTTTTCAAGTGGAAAGTAAGGGGGTTTTTGTTTTAGAGTATGGCAAGTAGTAGATAGATCACAGAAGCAATCACTGTTTATTTGCTTACCTTTGCTTTTTATTCCATTTTACTTTGGTTCCCTTGCTTAATTTCTACAAAGATTAATGATAGTACAAAAATGTGTAGTTTACTTTAGTATTTACTGTTTTTCTTTGCTAAAAACATTCCTTCTTTGGCACTCTCCCTTTTGGTAATTCCCCTTTTTTTTTTTTTTTTTTTAATCTGTGTTAAATGATGGCGGCAGTGGTGTTGGTGATTGTTAATGTTATTTCTCTAGACCACAATAATTTAAAGGTCTAAAACTTGTGTCTCTTTTGTCCTCCTGCGAAAACATATTTTATATTCAAGTGCACCATTTGACTTTTTGTCACTGAAAGTGGCACCTTTCATCTTTTGAGAGTCTTGGTATAATGCCACAAAAGCTTTTAAAATAGCACTTTAGTGGAAAAAGATGTTCTGTTCTGGCTATCAAAAACTACACTTATGTACAAATTATTACACTAGATTTCTACTTTTTCCTTTTCTTATTCTCCAACATGAAACTCAAAGGGAAAAAACCACCTGGTTCACTTACTGATTTAACAAACCTGTATAAACCTGGGAAGGATTATATCACCAACCAACGTGGTTCTTTCTAATCCTCACTCTCTTGAGGAAGAAAAGAAACGGTGACTTATTCTGATGGTTAGTTCAGGTATATGGTGACACATGTTTAGAGATTTTGAAATAGCTCATAGTTATATGTTTTTGTTCAGTTCTCTAAATTAGAGAATAACAAGTTTTAGCCCCACATTTCATCTTGTGCCACTATCACACAGTTGTCCTTTCTTTCCTACCTCCTTTTACTATCCTTGTATGAAATACATCTCTCACGTATTTGCATTTGTGTAGTCTTGACAGAGTTCTGCCTTTGAGATGACACCAGAAGGGGATGGCAGTGAAGGGACTTTCCATACATACCTGGGTGACTATGAGTTTCAGATCTGGGTATCAGATATAGTGGAAGAGACTCTATTGGGCCTCAGTCTCGCCAGCTGGGCAGAGAGTGACCAGTTGCCTACTAGGCCTATTGTGAGTTCCATCCTGGTTGATAAAAACTTTGATTTCCTGGAAAATGTCTATAGATGAAGACATGGTACATGGAAACTGCGGAGAATGTAGGTGACAGCAAAACCGTGTGTTTATGTGACTTCAAAATCTGGTTTGGAGTCAGTGCCATGCAACATTTAATAGCTGGATGATCTAGGAGAAGACACTCTTAATTCTCAGAGTCGCAGGTTCCTGAATCATATAATAGGAATAAAATAATTTTATGGGCAAATTATGAAGATTATATACAATAACATAAGAAGTAAGTTTTAAACATCATATGCAAATATATAACTTCATAGTAATGGGTTCCCTCAACTTTTCTGTGTTGGTCTTGCAGTTTATCTCTAAAACTGTGAGACAGCAACCAGTAACTGTTAATGGGAAATATCCTTTCTTTTTTTTTTTTTTTTTTTTTTTTTTTTTTTGTGGTGCCGGGGATGGAACTCAGGCCCTTGTGCTCGCAAGACAAGCACTCTAATCACTGAGCTAAATCCCCAGCCCCTCCTTTCTTTTTTTTTTTGGCAGGGCTGCTGCTGGGGATCAAACTCAGAGACTTGTGCTTGGTAGGCAAGCTCTCTACCACTTAAACTAAATCCCCAGCTCTGAAATGTCCTTGCTTGAACTTCATATAATTACTATACCTTTCTTGATATTTCTGAAGCCTTCTTAACTCTCTTTTTGGGGGGTCCCCAAGGAGACTCGTTTAAAATTAGTTTGATTATTTTCCTGTGCATCCGTCTGTCCTCTGCCCAGGAAGCTGCTCTCTGTGTTGCTCATGCACACAGCTCCCTGACGCTCGCCCCAGCCACTTCTGGCTATATCTTTCCCTGGCACAGACTGTACTGGTCAGTCAGCTCATCACACCAAGCTCTTCCCCTCTTTCCAAAGATTGTTCTTTCAGGGCCACCGAGAGGGCGTTCTCCAGCCCGGCATCTCCAGTACTTCAATACCAATGAGATCCAAATGGTCTTCTCTAAGTCTCCCAAGCTGTGTGCCTCTCAAATGGTGCCCAGATGCTGCTGTGTATGCCAATAAACTGCTCAAACCCAGGAATCAGGACCTCATCTAAGAGTCACATTTACTATAAATAATGAGTGAAAATAATTTAATTGTCAGGAAAATACATATTTTGTATAATTAGGTAGGTAGTAGCAGAATATGTAACTCTTCAAAAACAAAAACCCCTTTCCTACTGGCCCTGGTCCTGATGGATTAATTATTCTCTCATTATAAAACATCATTCTTTATCAGCACTAGCAATTTTTATCTTAAAGTCCATTTTTCCTGATGGTCGTACAGTCATTCCACCTTTTTTTTTTTAGTACTTGCATATGTATCTTTTTCTATGCTTTTTTTTTTACATTTACTTGTGTGTTTCAGTCTAGTGTGTCTCTAATAGGCCTATATGCCCAAATCCTTTTTAAAAAATTACTATCTTTTGATTAGGGTTTAATTTATTTACATGTAGTATTTATGATGTAGAATAGTAAGAACTAACCCAGTCAACATCTATTAAAAAGAAATCTATTGTTCATCCTTCTTTATAGGGACACTGTCATTCTTGAGTTTGTAGATCAGCAAATAAAATAAAATATTTCAACCCTCAAATAGTAAAATGTACCATTAAAATAAAATTTTAAAAAAAGAAGTTCAATAAATGTTTGTTGAATAAAAAAACCCCTCAAGTAGTATAACTTTGGTCATCTTTATTTTTTCCCTAAATACCTGTAATGTTTGTTTGGCCAGCCCATTCAATTAATAATGGACTTCCATGCACCTTTCCTCAAGTAAATCTTCTCAAATTTCATCTGAACTTTGTTTGATAGCTTCTTTATTGAAATAAAAATGTCTTAAAGGGAACTTTATATTTCTATTTAAATAGAAGCACACTTTCTGTTTAAAATAGAGTGAAAATATAAAGTTGTCATTAAATATTAGTAGAATATATTGCATATCTAAACTTTTGAACCTAATATTTACTCTTAAAATACATCAGTACTTATTAGCAATATAATAAATATACTCCAGTACTAAACTGAGATTTTATTCTTGATTAGCAGCATTTAAAAGGAGGAAGCTTCCACTCTTGAGCTTCAGTGCTATTTAATGAGCCACTTGAAATTCCTTATACATAGTCCACATTTTGCAAACTATAATCCATTTGTGCTACTCTAACAAAATATCTCAAACTGGTAATTTATAAATGATAAAAATGTCTCATAGTTCTGGAAGCTGGGAAGTCCAAGATCAAGAGCCTGTATTTGATGTCTTGTGAGGGCCTTCTTGCTAGGTCCTCAGATGGCAGAAAAGTAGGAAAGAAAGGACTCATTTGCACAAGTCATTTAGTACCCCAACCCCATCTATGATCTAATTACCCCAAAATAATTTGCAGAAAAGCATCTACAATAACATTTAGCCAAATTTCTGGGCAAATGATATAATAAAGGCCTAAACTCTTAGTACTAGCACTTTGGAAATCAAATTTCAACACACGACTTTGGGGAAACATTCAGATCATAGCTTGTGCTGCTACTGAAAGCTGGCTCATTTTCCTGTATTTTAGTGACTCAAACTTTGAACATAGCAAATAGTCGAGGTTTATTTCACTGAGTTTAGTTGAGCAACTGATGTTGTAGAACTGCATATAGTGGTGCTTGGAACTGATTTTGATGCCCAAATACCCTAACAGTCTACAGAGAGAAAACAGTCAGTGAAAGGAGAGCTGGGTTCTTCCGTTTGTCGTAGAAACCTCATTCGTGTGACTGGACCCCTTTTCTGGTAGTCGAATCTGTCACTGAACAAGTCATCCTTTTATTTCTCACAGCTACTGATTCACAGAACGGTAGTGTGAGGAAGTGTGCTGAAGACCTTAAAACTCACATTCACATTTTTCATGTAAGTAAGCAGAATCCAAAGAGGCGAAGTGTAGCCTGCACCTCACAGCTACTTCTTCAGAAAGCTGGGAACTAGAGTCCAGCCCAGTGGTTTTTCTTCCATGCTATGTAGTAGATCTCATCCTGCTTGCATATTTGAACATCTGAGCTACTTAGCCAAAATGGTGACCCCTGAACCTCATCCCGGCCCGACTAAGTCTGAATCCTTTGTGGGGAGCTCTAGGGCACTGACAGTTTGAAATGCTCCCCAGGGTAATTTTCATGTCAGTTTGGACCTAAGAATCTCATTTTATGCAACTCTTTTGCAAGACAGAAATTTTGCAAGTATTAGAGGATGCACTTTGAAGATGTTTTAAGAGTTCTTTTTTGCTTTGTTCTCCATCCATATACACTGAAGCATCCGTTACTTTAGGCTATAGTAAAGAAAAACCAAGACAAGTCATTGTTCAGTCTTGATTTTCAAAATAGATTTTAAAAATGTATATTAAAAGAAACAGTTTAAAAGCTAGATTTTCAGTGGCAAAGATAGGCATTTGAGAGAAAAAAGATTTTTCCAAAATCTTTAAGTATCCAAAACCTGAGATTTATAGACTCAGACATGGAGCATAAATGAAAATCAGAGAAGATGAAGTTCTGGAGTATGTTAAAAGAGTCGTCTTCAACCTTACGGATACGAGGATAAAAGCAGTGATGATCGTTTCTCTGCTCTGACAGTAAAGGACTCAGTGAAAAATGAAAGTAAACAATAGATACAAAAACAGCTAGCTTAAACAATAAAACACTTATGGCTGTCATAACTCCCCAAGTTTTCACACCCTCAATAATTTCTGTTTCTAATACTGTTACACTAATTAGAGTTTTTTAAACATTTCACATAAACTCTGTTATGGTTTGTTTCTATTTGCGCCTCCCCAAAGCCTCATGCGGTCATAGGTGGGGCTGGATCTAGAGTGTCTGATTACTAAATTAAGTCCACTGATGGGTTTGACCTAGTCCTGCTGCGATCAAGGATGTGATACCAGGATTAAGGGCACCAGGATTAAGAGTGGGAGTGCTACCCTCCCTAAGGGCAGGTAGCCTGGGTAAGATATAGGGAACAAAAAGGGACTTGTAGGTCCATTTGCTTGCCTTGCTGCCTCTGCCTCTGCCTCTGTCTGTCAGGCCACCCTGCCTTGGAGCCAGCTGATTAAGGACTGAAACCTCTACAAACTGTGAGCTGAATAAATGTTTCTCCCTTAATTTTGAGCATTGGGTATTTTGTCTCAGCAAAGAGAGAAAAGTAACTAAGACAAACTCTAATAGTTCTATCCTGCCTGGTAATTCTGCTGTTAATATTTTCATACAATAGCTATTTATCCATCTATTCACTGTTTTGAGGTTTTACTATGCTATTTCTGCAGGGGGAGAGGCATAGTTTAAATAAGGCTTGTTGCAGCCCCTAAATTTACAGTGTTAAGTGGGAGAGGCGAGACTATGGTGTAACAATATGAAACCCTAAAAACTAATCTACAGATCTCCTCTCTCTTACTACACCTCTTCTGTAGGACAACTGGCTCTTCTCACCATGGTTACCGCAGGCCCTCTGTACCAGTGGAGAACGTTTATTCTGGATCTGTGCCACCTGCCATGACACAAGGGAAGAAGCGTGACAGAAAACAAACAGGTCCTCGAATGTCTGACTGCAAGGGACCTAAACCAAATTCACCTATATTTCATTGCTCAAAGCAAGTTGTTTGACATGTCTTACTCAAGGAGCAGGGGCTCCTGCATGTACAACTCTTTCAGAGAAGGCAAACAGATATCGGTAGAGTAATGCAATTAGCCACATGATCTTAAAATTTGAAAGCAGAGATTAGCAAACTGTGCTCTGCCATATTTTCATAAATATAATTTTACTGAGTCATAGCCACACCTACACATTCACATACCTTCCCTGGCTGTTTTGCCCTGCAATGGCTGAGGCCAGTCTTTGTGACAGAGGCCATTTGGTTAGCAAAACCTACAGTCTTTACTTACTATCTGGTCCATTACAGAAAATGTTTTCTTGATTGAAAGCAAACATATCAGTCAAACATATTCAGTCAAACATATCTGGTAACTATTAACTTTTAGCAGTAACAGTGATGCTTCCTTTCTATACACATTGTATTAGGATATAATACATATTTTTGAAAAGATACTGGGTTTTGGTGATGAACAGTCTTCTGGTAGCTTCAAGATCCCATCCAGCATCTTTAAGTTTGGCAAGCAGGAGAACACTCTAAAGAAAAAATATAAAAATTAAAGTAACTATATTGAAAAAAAGCATTTAATTTCACTTGTTCTTTGTAAATGACTGCCCTCTGTCTATCATTACAAGAAAGATGAGTGGCCCTCACTTTATTCTTCGGAGTGGGGTTAAAATAAGAAGTATTGCGCTGATGACCTTGCTGTGTGTGGTTTGTCCTTTCAGGCACCTGACAGGCCTTTCAGCAGATGGCAATTATTGATCAGAGAAGTAAGATTACAAGCAATCTGTTCTTATGAGAGAATTTTGTTCCAGTTTTTACAAAGTCCTATAATGAAAAAAAATGATAGATGGATTTAGCCAACTAACTATGAAAGAAGGATCGTGACAAATGTACCCATTACAAAGTTAAAAGTTTTAAAAGAGAAAGGAAGAAAGCAAAGAAAGCAAAGCATATATCCATGTGGTTTAGTGATAGCTGAGAGGCATAAAAGAAGGTGTAGGAAATAATATTGTGCTGAGTTATTTTCTCTTGACAGAGAGCACTTTTGAAGCTCGTATTTCAAATTTAGCTATTTCCAGGTTCAAGAAGAGATCCATCAGGTGACTCAAGTTAAACGGCGCTTACATACATAGCAGTGTTATAAAGCAGCATTTACTTTCAAGTGGACAGTTTTACTAGATCTCGGAATTCTGATGGCTCAAGCCAGAGGAATCTGGCATTCAAATTTTCTAGGTAGAAGAGACTGAAACTTTTCAGTAGATGTGTTAGTCAGCTAATGATGGTCAGTCCTGACCTCTTTCAACATTTCCATTGTCTGCCCGATTTTCTAAAAGCTAAATGCTTTCTGCAAATTATTTTAATCCTCGTAATAATCCTAAGAGGTTGAATTTTATTTTGCATTTTAAGTAACTTATCCAAAATCATAAAGCCTGGAAGTGAAAAGCAAAGATTAAAATTTAAAATCTCTTGCTCCATTGTCCAGATTTATGCATAGCTAGCAGGAACTACTAGTTACTCACATTTTTATTTTTAAAACCTCAAGCCATGATAATATAATGTCATACTGATTTCTAGACAATGGTCAGAGAATTTTGCCTGTGGATGTCCCAGGAAATGGGGCTACCTTTTTTACTCATTGGGACTTATGTTACAAGCTCTATCATTAAGTTCCTTCTCTTTTGAATTGTGCTATTTTCTTATTGGAGAATCTGAAACAAAGCAGGAAGAGAAAGTAACAATTTTAGATGACTGACAACGATCATGGAAAACTATACTTAACAAAATTCTGAGCACAGCATAAAGGATCATTGAAAGTCTGGCCCAAATCCTCAGAACTGATACCCAGTAACAAAATGAATGCTGTTACAGGCTTCAAAGTGTGGATTATTGTCTTGGTAACTGAACCCAAATTTGGATGTACTTTGAACTTCAGCCTAGCTTCTCAGCATGAGTGGATGCTTAAGTCCTTTCCTCATATTTTAAAATGACTACACTTTTCTGTTCAAAGCAATTCTACACCACCCAAGTCAACATAACCTGCCCTTTCATAGTTTAAAAGTCAGTACACATCCATCTTGGACATGATCCAGTGGAGTTAATACTGGAAAAACAAGAGAAACTCATTATACCCTCCTTCACACATAACTTTATACCACATCATGAATTCTGAAGGCAGAATTACTGCAAGACCACAGGGCGTATCAGATTTCAGACAATCTTAACACTATTGTTGTAAGGCATTCTTTGAAAGGAGGCAAGTGACTGAGCTGGAACCAAAATCATTTATAAAATCCCATATACAAATTAATAAATAAAATTGAAATATACTTTTAAATTTTCCTTATGACTAGGAATGTACTTTCTTATGAATGATGTTGAACGTCCATTTAAGCCTCCTCTCCTCTAATGGCAGGACATAGAATTTTAAACTTCAAAATATTGTTATGGTTAAATATTAGTTCAATATTATGCAACTGTGCCACCAGTTTTCACTGTTACGTAAAAAGAAATAATTTGAGGATTTATGATCACAGACGTGAAATTTTGCTTCAGACTACAGTGATAAGAGAGACAACAGCAAGAATGAGGTTTATACAGTAACAGCAGAAATTAGAATTTTTTATTTTGGTGATTTTTCATTGTACATCAAGATTTGAAAATGGTAGCATTATATAAGCCTCTTGAATATAGTTGTTATGGTGGGAAAATGCCAATGTGAGAAAGGAGGATGCCCAAAACTACATCCTTTTATTGAAATTGGATGTAAATAAAGGACTGTAATCAAAGAGTGAAAATAGGCTGACCCTAGAAATGATTCAACTCTTTGTAAGACACATTCATCTAAGATGAGATGACCTGAAATCATACAGGAGAAAATAGAAGTTTAGAATTTAGTTGCTTGTTTTGGTCCTTTCAGTTCTATGAAATACACTAATAATGGTGCTGAGAATCAGCTGGAGATAAATAGGTGTGTATGACTATTAATCCTGATATGTCAATTTGAATTAAAATGCCTCGTGAATTAGAAAAGCACACTTCTAGGTGTGTCTGCATAGGTCACAGAGCATGACCTTGGGTGCTACACATAGAATTTAGCTCCTTCCTTTCTGGCACTGTTTCACTGTTCTGCTTTCCAGCCAACATGAGCTAAGCAGGTTTGCTCCACCATGCTCTTTGACCATGATGTTTCTGCTTTGAAGCCTGTGACTAGGGACTGAGTCCTCCTAAACCATGAACCCAAAATACCATTGCTGGGACAAAATGTGCAGGAGTGGTATAGCTGACTAATACAGAAAATTGGTATAGTGGTACCTCAGTTCACAAACTTAATCCTTTTTTTTTAGATTTTTTTTATTTTTTAAATTATATTTTAATGGTACATTTTAGATGTAGATAGTGATTACATTAATCATAGGGGATTTGTACCTGTACATGATATATCTTGTTGCTTCTTTTTATCTCATTCCCCTCCCCTCCCTTCACGCCCTCCTTCTTCCTTGTTTAAAAAAGCTTTGTTTTCATTTTTTTCCTTCTATTTCTTATTTCTCTTGTCCAACACAAATTTAATTCTTTCCATGATTCTGGTCAAAAACAAAATTGGACAAGAACTGAATAAAATTCATCAGTTAGATTCAACGTTCACCTTATGGGGAAATTTGATTTGGTTCTTGTCCAATTCAGTTTACAAACAGAATCATGGAAAGGATTAAGCTCATGAACTGAGGTACCTGAGATTTGGGGTCATTTCTGTGACCATAACTGATCATGTATTTCAGAAACCTTTGCAACTGGTTTGCAGGAAGCATTTGGAAAGCCTTGGAGATATGGGCTAGAGAAGGCCTAGAAGGTGTAAGCAGAGCTTGATGGGAAATTCTGGTAAGAGCTCAAAAGATATAAACTGTGATAACAATATAGATAGGTAAAAGCCAGGTTCAAGAGGCTTCAGGTGGGAATGAGGACTCTTTTGGAAATTGTACTAGATGCCCTGCATATTATGTTCTGGCAAAAAAAAATTTTTTTTTCTATATTTTGCCCATGTCCTGAGAGTTTTGAAGACACTGAAATGAAGAAAAATAGAGTAATTTGGGGCTGGGGACTTAGCTCAGTGGTTACAGTGTTTGCCTTGCAAGCAGAAGGACCTGAGTTCGATCCCCAGCACCAAAAAAAAAAAAAAAAAAAGAAAGAAAAATAGAGTAATTAATCTGACAAGGGAAATTTCAAGGTAGCCAAATGTTCGACTCAGTGTTCAGGTGGTTGTATGCGTACTGGCTGGCTGCTTTTAGACAGATTTACGGTGAGAATTGGGGGCAAAAAAAAAAAAGAATTAGGGGCAAAAATCAGAGCAGAAAACTTGAGAAACTTAAGTTTTGATCTAAAGAGAACCATGTATAAACTGGGTCCAAAGGAGGTGTGGTTACTGGAGAAGTTAGTGTCATTAAAAACAAACTAAGTACTTCGTATAGGGACAGGAAAAAAGATGGTTTGAGGGAATCTCAAAAATCATGATAGATTCAAGAGCATCGCTTTTGCTCATGAATGCAAGTGTAAACCTTTTATTTGGGATGAAAGTTCCTTGGACATCTGCTTGAGAAAGGCCTCCCAGGGAATTGTTTCACTAGGATTCATTTTACTCTGCTCAGCCATCCAAGTACTCAGAAGTCACTGCAGTTATGGTCCAGAGGGGTCTGGGTGCTTCTCCATCTGGTAGCTGACTGTGGCATTGCCCACATGATACTGGTTTTACTGGCATGGAGAATGCAAGAGTTGTGGGAACAGGGAAATCAATCTGGATTTCAAAGGAAGGCCTGGATGGCCAGCAAAGGAGCCCGTGAAATGGCAGTGTATGAAGCTGTGCCAGTGAATCAAGAGGTACAATGGAGTCCCCAAATTTGGAGATACCAGAAACACGGAATGCCTGCAGAGAAAAGTACAGGGCATAAGTGGAGCCAGCCCAAAGAGAGAGGTAATGTGGGCTGAGACCGTCTCACCATCATGTGCCCTGGATATGGAGCTCTAAGACTTAAGATTTGTGCTGCCGTATTTTGGTCTTGCTTTGGTCTATTTCTCTCTGCCCTTATTCCTCCCTCTTGGAATGGTATGTTTATCTCGTGCCCTTATACCTTGGGATTATGTCATTTCTTTTTAGTTTTTACAGAAGTTTAGAGCTAAGAGTTTGCCTTGAGTCTCAGAAGAGATTTTTGACTTGGGATTTTGAAAAATGTTGAAACTTTAGGGATGGGATTATTACATTTTTGTCTGTATGCAAGATAATTATATCATGTTAGATGAAAATTTTCATTTATTATTCTGTTTATTTGGAGATTAAGTGTGATTTAAGGAGATATGCTGGGGTGCCAAGTTGATAAAAGATGGATCGTGACAGTTAACCCTGATCTGTCAACTTGAGTGTATTAAAAATGCCTAGCAGATTCATAAAGCACAATTCTGCATGCATCTGGGTGGCTTATGGAGTCATGACCTTGAGTCCTGGACAGTCCCTGGCCCTTTCCTTTCTGGCACTGTCTCCTTGCTCTGCTTCCTGGCTGCCATGAAGTAAGCAGTTTTGCTTTGCCACATTCTTTGGCCATGAAGTTTCTGCTTTGAGGCCTGCTGACCATGTACTGAATTTGCAGAAACCATGAGGATATTGTAGATTATGTCCCAACAACGAAAATGCTAATACAGTAGGCATTTGACTTGGTGCACAATTCAAGGTTGTTTAGATTCCGTTATTATCATTAGGAATGTCCACAACAGTGACAAAGTAATACAAATAGTATCTTCTTGGCAGGTGTTTGAGTTCCTTCAACAACACAACAGACTGACTGAATTACTGTTTTGTAATTACCTAGTGGTACTTTTATGGACCAAAGGAGTGAAAATAAAACTAAAGAATAAAATATATATAAGGACATCAGATAGAACTTTATAGGAATCTATATTTAGAAAAAATTTAGAAGACATAATATCTATTACATGTGAGAAAAAAAGAAATATCTTCGTGTATCCAACATTGCATTACAAAAGGAGCCTAAAATCTTTACAGCAATCATAAGGCAACCAAGGGAGAAAAGTATATTAAAACTAAAACTATTAAGATGAAGAAAGAGTACTTCAAAGTTCTGTAGATAGTATTAGAAGCAGGAAGTGGTCAACATGTGATAAATATGATAAATATTGCTAAGTGAATTTAAACAAGAAGGGAGCAATGTAAAAAAAATGGTTAAAAGTATAGTATTCAATGAAGTACAAAGAATTACTTTGGCATTTGAGGCCTTACCTTTTTCTATAATTTTGGTGAAATTCACAAGGGTTCCTGGTGAGAGTAAGGGATTCTAATGGAGTGCGCTGTAAACTGCAGAGTCCAGCCAGGGTCTCAATGTGGTTTTCAGCCAGGGATAAATGCTGTATCTGAGGTATCTTTGGCAATTGTTTGAAAGATGTGAGATAGTTTTTGTTCATATTTAAAATTCTGCAGCTGAATACAAAATACAAAGAGCTTGTTATTTATATCCTTAAAGAGGATGGTTTCACCACCACATTTTACCTATAACTAGCATGCATAATCTATACCATGGGCCTTTGATCTAGTGACACTGATGTTTCCCCCAAATGTATTATAGTATTAAATGTTAAGGGAAAATTAGCAAGATACACGAGACAATACTGCACAGTATCAATATCTAACACAGTGTTGGGACCATGTTAGATTTTCGATATGTACTGAATGAAAGAGCGAAAAGCTGCATATATTTGCTTCAGTATAAAAATGTACACAGAATAACTTGTGAGGATTACTGCCTCCAAATAATGAAATTATTGCTACTTTTCATTCTTCTTTTCTGTACTTAAAATATTCCATATTGAGTTTTATTTTTCTGACTTAAAATATAGTATTTTAAGTCAGGAAAAACCTTTTTTATATAAAGGAAAACTAAAAAGTACCCTTAGGGGAAGAAATGTGTATTAGGCAATTTAAGTTCAATACATTTCTCTGATAGATAATGCTTCTCGATATTTTTGCCTTAAAGCCATAATTGTACAAGACTGTATAAATGGAGAAAATAATTCAAAACCTATCACTGGCAACATGCCTTAAGAAAAAA